>PVJL010005730.1:0-103577 GCA_004026885.1 Lyroderma lyra | reverse complement strand
GGGGTGGGGGTGGGAGAGGAGGGGGGGAAGCTAAATATAAGGGGATGGAAAGAGGGGTCACATTAGGTGGTGAACTTATTATGCATCAAGTTGACAATGCACTGTGGAATTGTATGCCTGAAACCTATGTAATCCTTGCTAACAGATGTCACCCCAATAAGTCTAACAATAAAAATGAATTAAAAAAAAAAAAAAAAAAGAAATTTGACTAGATGGAGCTGGAAGAGAGCCTCGTAGCTGTGCACCCACCTGAACTGGCTGTCACGGAAATCCTGTGACCACCTCAGGAGCAGGAGCCCCCTGGTCCCTGGGCTCACGGATGCCAGGGCTCAGGGCTCCACCTCCCCTGACCCTGTACCCGTGCCCGCTGGCGACTCTGTGTCTTTAGTTAACCTAGAATTGCCTGGCTTGGATTAAATGCTTATAGTATTTAATTCATTAGCATTTAAAGAGTAAATGTATATGAAATATTTACAGCAGTTGCGGGCACGTGGTCAGCTGCCATTGTCATTATGCTTTGGCTTGCTAGAAGGTAAAGTGTGAGAAATGCCCAGTGTCCTCATTTGTTCACAGAATCTGGCCTGACTGACACAGCCTGCCTCCCTCTGGTGGCTGACCTGCCAATCAGTCTACGGAATCCCTGCGGTGCTCCCTTGAAGGCTAAAGTACCATGCCCCGTGCTGTGTCCACAAATGCCCCTGTTGGAGAAGTACATGGGTTATATATTGGCACTGTTTTAACCACTGCATTTATTAAGCACCTCCTACACACTTGGCATCTTGGCATATGCAGAAATAATCCAATCATTGGTATTGCTCTCAGACTTCAGAGTCTAATGAGGAGGCCAGCTATGGCCATGCTAAAGTCAGTAAGTGCTAACTGGTGTGGGGCGTCTACATGCTATACACACGCCCACGGAACGACTTAGAAAATGGGGACTTGCTGCCTTTTTAAATAAAATCTTTAAAATACAGAGAGGCTGGAATAATTTGGAATCATAGATGTCTTCATATAACCAGCCAAATGCATGTCCATATTGCTCCACGTCCTCAGTTTCCAAATGTGATGTCTCCGAATTACAAAATGGGAAGATATTTGTGTCACACTCCACCAGCCCCCACGTCTGAATCACGCAGGAGCACTCTCTCAAGAGGCTCTTACCAAATGCTGCAAAGAAAATCAACTGTTGGCGAATATTGTTTCCTTAGATGTTCCAAAGAAAGTTAATAAAGTGCTCGTGGGCTTGTTATCTAATGAATACTGTGCCCTTGCATTTTCTAAGTGTAGGTGATAAGGCTCACTCATTTATAAAATATTTACTAAGCACCTACTGTGTGTAGGTGTTAGGACTGCACAGATGAAAAGAACTCGTCTCTGTCCCCAGGATGTGTAAGAACAACGTGATGGGTGGGCAGAGACTCAGCGGAGGGATGCAGGGTGCCCGACAAGTGTGAAGATTCTCAGGGGTGCTGGTGCCAGTTGCTGGTGTGTGTGGAGGAGGCAAAGGGCAGCATTCCCACAGGAACAGGTGCATCAGGTGAGCTGTGTGCAGTGAGGCTGGCGGGACGTGGGGTCATGTGGCATGATTACCATTGCCGCTTCATTTTTCCTGGATCACAGACAAGCAGCAGTACATTGAGAACTGGGTTTTAAAAATAAATCTTCACTCTATGTTGTTCTCAGCTCAAACGCGTTTTTTCGTATGTTGGCTAACTAGAATGTCATCCCAGGAAAAGAGGTTTGTGCCAGTTTTACAGACCTTTATTTTTCGGGAGTAATCAAATGAAGTGTTAGATATTGGAGTCCAAACCACTCAGCAGCGTTGAGACGGAGGCCCAGAGAGGGAAATGATTTGTCTCAAGTTCCTCATCTCCTTAGTAGTTAGTCAGTGGTAGAGCCCAGGCTAAAACCCAATTCTGTAGATTTACTGCTATTTCTACCATTGGTGTTGGCAGGCTCCTACCCAAATGCTGCTCCAGGCATCTGGCAGAGGCCACCTGGCATACCCTGCAGTGAACAATTTGAGAAGGATTCTGTGATTGATTATTGATGTCTGCCAAGGGCAAGTGATGGCAGAATGGCAACAAGTGTGCCATTCTGCCTTCTCTTTCCTTCTGGTGATGGAAACGAAGCATTAGAAAAAGCAGAAAATGAGGTTAGTGAAAACTTTTAAAATTAGGCTTCCAGTATATTTAGTCAGCAACCATGTATTTGGATCTAATACCTGCTATCAGTGCTGTGAACCCAAAGCTCCTTTCCGCAAAGCCTGGCCCTTACTAAGCTCACGGTCTCGGGGCAAAAGGTGGGCTCAGTGAGGACCGCCACCAGCTTGTAAGAGAATGGGGGAACTATGGGAAGTAACTTAACAGTAGATTTACTGCAGTGCATAGGTACTGCTTGTCTAAATTAACTATTTTAAAGTTAGCTTACAATGAAAACTAAGTTAACACCTTTTTCACTAACCTGGCAAGGTGATTTCAGACCTAGACAGGCCTTAAAATAATATTACCTGTATTTTTACACAAGGCAAATAAATACAAACATAGCATTTGCTTTCAGCATTTTATAATTTCCTCAAAGCTTCACATCTAACTCCACACCCGAATGTTCTCGTAAATCAGGCAGATCGCTGGAGCCGCCTGGCTTTTGCTTCCAGGTATGGGAAGCCAGTGTGTGGGCTCGTGCTTACCCCCGGAACAAGCTGGCTGACGGAACATCTGAGTTGACAAAGTCAGGCAGGCCACATTTGTCTAGTGACAGATGGAGTCGTGTGCCTGGTTCCTGTTGTGTTTTTTATTTTCGTTATAAATGCAGATACTTGCTCTGTGGGGCACCTCTTTGTTTCTGTCCTCAGTGCCCACAGCCCGTTTCTTTCATCTCCCACAGCCTGTCATTTCCCAGTGATGTGCGACGCCCCGTGTTGAATCATTTATGTCCTTGTGGGTTAGGCCCCACCGTCCTTGAGGGCACTTCTGCCCAGTGCCAGCCAACTGAGAGCATGTTGGGACCACAGCCTACATTCCCAGACATGCTGTGATCTCTTGTGCTCGCTCCCTGTCAGCTGGAACCTCCCCCTCTTGCCTCTGTCAGAAGTGGCAGGGACCACCGTGTCTAGAATCACCGTTAGCATCTGAGGAGCACAGCCTCCGCGACGGTAAAGGCAGGAGTGATGACATTGCTGGGCTGCACGGTGGGACAGTGTCTTGTGTGAGGAAGAGCAGGGAACTAGGAGTTTGGAGGCCAGGCGTCTAGTTGTGCTTTTGCCACTAAGTAACCGTGAACCTAAGCGAGCAGCCAAGCCTTTCTCTACCTCTGTATCTGCATCTGCTGAGTGAGGGACTAACCCCTCTCTCCTGTGACTGGCGCTGTAGGTGCACTGGGGGCCATCCCCGCCCCTGACAGTGAATTACATAACTCAGGCAGTGGTGTAGAGCAGAAAGCACTCTGGGAAATTATGTTGCTGGCATTCTTGCATGTGTCATTTAATCTCATGAGATGCTTCTTATACTCCCTGTCGTACATGGGTCCAGGTAGGAGTGAGATGGAAGAAAAGGGGTTGAGCCAGTCCCTAGGAACTGGAGTGGAGTTGCTTTGGCGAAAGATACCTTGATAACCTCCCAGATGGGCCAAGCAATAGTTGCCTTAATGAGCAGAGGGTCTGAGTCAGTGACTCCAGTTGGAAGCAGCCCTGAAAAGTAGTTAGGAGGAAGCTTTCTTTGTAGAAAACACCAGCATCTCTGTCATCTCTAAAAGTGGGGTGATGGGGTGACAACTGGTGACCGTGACATGCTGACCCCAGACCAGAGCAGAAGTCACCACCGGCTGTGTTAGCCCTTGCCCAGGGATCTTCCAGGGAGCCCTGGAGCCACTTGTTCTTTTCCAGAAGTGACCAGCCCCACGTGGCCGGAGGCGGAGTGACGTCTGCCCAGCCGCTTCGGCAGCCCACCCGCAGCCGCCAGCAGGACACTGCCCTTGCGTTTCGTTTTGCTGTTCTCACAGAATATGCTCAACTGGAAAGAACTTGAAAAACTCTCGACGTAGCAGCGTGATATATGGCTGCTCTTTCCTTTTTTTGGCGGGGGCGGGGGGTGCTTTTGGTTAAATACCAGGTAACGCATGATGGCTATTGGGCTCTTCATACTTCGGTATATTAACAGAAACAGGACACATACGTGACAGGTACCACTGGCGAAGGTTCACAACACACACAGCACAGGGGAAGTTTTGAAGTTGTCGAACTCATTCTTGACCCTTGGAAACAGCCTCTAACTCATTTAAATGCTCATTGGGCTGTGGGGTCACAATTGTTCAGTGAAGGGGAGGACAGGAGGAGGCCATGCCATACCTACCATCCTCTAGGGCACAGAACGGACATTCAGCATCTATTGTCCTGGGTTCCAATCTGTTTATGACCTCCTTCCTTACAGAAATTGTTTTATCTCCTTGAATTGGGGAATTTTGGAACAAAATAATGATTTTCTTTGTTTTCTTTGTGGCATGCACATATACTGAAAGAAAGAGAGCAGCAGAGAGTGGAGACCTGTAACTTGGGTCTACATGGCACAGTCTGTGCACCTGGGGTGGAGGGAAGGCAGCAGAGGTCAAAGTTAAAGGCCATTAGAATTATTCCTGTACCAAAGGGCTTGCTCTTAACTGACAGCTTTGCCGTGGTGCAGGGGGTCCTGCTGAGCTCCTGACAAGCAGAGGCCAGTGCCACCTCACCCTCCTGCAGGTGACCTCAACCCTTGAGAGTGTTTGGCTCTCAGTGCATTTTGGTTCTGTCACAATAGTACATAGGGATGTGGGGGCTCTGGTATGATTTAAATCCATTTTCTCTGTGTAAATAAACAAATTGCATGTTTTGTACACCACCTGGAAGGTTCCCTGCATGGTGGCCTCTGTCTATCCAGGTGGTTTTCACATTTGCACATCACTTGGGCTGGGTGGACGGTCTTGGAAAAATTGATGTTGTGTCTTTAGCAACACACACCCTGGCAGTGTCTGGGATGCGTGGGGACTTGGGACGGACAGTTCCCCTCACTCTGAGCCTCACTTTCTTTTTTTGTTACAGGGGGACAGTAACCCAACAACTTAAGGGTCCCTTGTGAACACTGACCTTTGTACTGTGTAGAGAGAACCCTGTGTCTGGAAGTCATAATCATTGTAACATTTTTAAAAAGTTACTGGTGATTATTTCACCTCATATCCGATTCTGCCTATTTTGAATGAGCCAGAATGGAGACGTGGTGTTATGTCTTCTTATTAATAGTCTTCGCAATGTGACTTCCTACTATAAAAAATCTGCATCTGACAGGCTGCAGAAATGCCAGTCACACATGGAATGTCCTAGATAAATGATGCCTTAAGAACTTTTTTTGTGTCATTATTTTTGGTATACATGCCTAGAAGGGGGTGTTTATTACCTAAAGCAATTCATGAAGTTAAAAACACACCAGCCCCACTAAATCTCCTGAGTGCCCAGGGCTCTGGTGTCCCATTTGGGGTGTGTGTGTGTGTGTGTACAGCCATCAGCATGAGGTACAGCTGTCACTCTGAGACTGAAAGTTTCTGAGTCAAGTAGCATCTTGGCTAGCTACCCCCCAGCATTAGAATGAATTTATGTTATATTTTCTCAAGAATTACACAAATATAATTTTGAAACCAAGGTTGCATTTTGGAGCACTTAACACCTATTTTTGACATGATGGCTTTATAAGTCTCTAATAGACTTCTTTTATTCTAATAATTTGAAAATGTCTAACCTGTTTTTCAAATATCCTATAAAAACATGCACTTCGGACGAGTGGAAACAGGTTGCTCCTGTGAAATCCATCTTGCACCGCAGTGTGAGACCTGAGCGTTTTTGAGCAGTGTTCACGAAGGCCTGGAGTGCCCGTGTGAACACAGGTTCTTGTGTGTGTGTTACACACTTACACGCTGCATTGGGCAGCTGTATGCATCCCCGGATAAGCAACTTTGTCAGTTTGCCCATTCACAAAGATTCTGACTACTATGACATTCACTGCTATATACATTTCAGAAAATGGTGTAGTTTATCTCATGTAAGGTGACTGTCATGTGCCCATGAACTGTGCTGTTCACCTCGTGGATGACTGAGTTTGTTTGAATGGAGCTCTGTTGTTTCTTTGCAGAGAAACAGCCCAGTGAGTTGTGGCCCACTGACTCGCTCTCTCAGGACATCCTTGCTGTCCCTGCCCCGCCCATGGCTGCGGGGAAGCCTGAGGGTGGGAATAAGGCATCTGGAGCAGGGACTGCCCTGCATCCCGATTCCTTCACTTCCAAAGGCCATTGAACTTCAGCTCTGCATGGTTATGGGGTAGGTGATGTCTAAAGGAGGACATAGGACAAGAAAAACTCAGGCTAAAGAGATGTGACATAGTTTAGCTAAGTCACCGATTTTGAAGGAAGTCTGTCCTCAAGACACTGAAGTGCTAAGTGGCCTTGGGAACTGTGATCGAATAGTCGATGCTGTCTCATTTTTATCAGGAGGTAAATCTTTTGTCTAGCACATGTTATAAGTGCCTCCGGTTCATTCATTCATTTATTTAACAATACAACGAGGCCTCACTTAATGTCAATGGGTTCTGCAACTTTAAGCGAAAGGACTCATAACGAAACCTGTTTTACCACAGGCCAGTTGACATAAATAAGAATCAAGTTCCTACGTCACCAACGAACGTTGTAGCCAAATGACAGTTAATGAGATGACGTTGTGTGAAGACCTGCTGTACCCTGGCAGGCAGTACCAGGCTGTGCCGTGTTTCCTTTCCTGAAGCGGTTATTCTTCACGTTTTCCATCCTCAGCAAGATGGGGGAGGACTCACTCTCTAGGCCACGGCTAATTTTAGTTTTTTATAAGATAAACAATTTCAGGACACTAGGAAACTTCAAAACTGACCACCTACTACGTTCCTTTAGTTTCTCCTCTTCCTCTACTCAGAGCCTTATGACTCAGCCGCTGAGTTCTCTGGTTTCAGCCCTTTGCTTATGAGATGTCTTTGCTTTCTCTCCCATATGTCACACTGGATCTATCCCTTTCTCCTCCCTGTCTTTTCTAGCAGGTGGTCGGAGGAGGTTGTATGCAGACACAGTGAGGTGTCTGCTTCAAAGCCCTGGTGGTCCTCCGGCACCTTCAAGGAAAAACGGTTGGCTGTGGTGAGGTCCAGCCCTGACGCCAGTCCACTCTGGGGCAGGTGCCGTGGTCGAGCCCGCTGCTCTCGAGGGTAATAGTACCTATCGTGAAGCAGTAAGCTGGCCCAGTTTTCAAACAGGGATTTCTCACAGGAACTTTGCAAGCATTACACATTCCATTTGCCTCAATAAAGTGAAACTTATTTTTCTAAAAAAGTTACAGGCAGATCCTGGTGTGACTCACTAGAGAACAATAGTTAAGTCACAGCTTATTTTTGGCTTTTTTTTTTTTCGAAAAAAGGAAAAATTGGTAAATGTATAAGGAATGTAAGCGGGCTTAAATCTGCAAAGGAGAACTGGATCAAAGTCATACAAACATCGAGAAGATTCAAACTGGTCAGTGCTATGAACCAAAGGTCCAGGCGTTCTCACAGTGCATTGTGGGAGGTCCTGGCTCATCCTGAAGGGGGTTACCAGGCTTCTTAGGGGTGTGAAATTGAAGGTGCTAGCTGAAGGATGAGTAGGAGTTAACAAGAAGACAGTGGAGCATAGGGCAGGGAAGAGCCTGTTTAAGCAGAGGGAGCAACATCTGCAAAGGCCCAGGGCTGGAAGGCAATGGACCATTGTGGGGGAAGCGTGAGCAGGGCCAGGGCACACATTTGTGCCAGTTGTGCACAGGGCCTCCGGGCTGTCTCCTCGTCTTGTCCATATTTAGATTTGCCCACAACCATATAGCTCTCCATTCCTACCCACATCTGCAAGCTTCCATGTGAGATCACACCCTTCTTCCTTTAATATTTGTTTTAGTGTAGGATTGCTGGAGAAAAATTGTATCACGTCTTCTTTTCCAAAAATGTCTTTATTTGACTTTTCTTTTCTGGTAACACTTGTCTTGCAGCAGCTTTGCTGGCATATAATTTCATACCATGATGTTTATCTGTTTAAAGTGTCTAGTCAGTAGGTTTTAATATATTTACAGAGTTGTGTAACTGTGAACATAATTTAATTTTAGAACAAACTCATCTGTCCCCAAAGAAGCATTGTGGCCATTAGCAGTCACTTCCCATCCCACCTCCCTTTCCCTAGCACCCCACTCTCTAGCCCTAGTAAGCAGGAATCTACTTTCTGTGCCTTGCCTGGTCTGGATATTTGCAAATATGTAATAATTATTACATTTTCCTAATGAATTAATAGCTGCCTCTGAGACGATAATATCCTTGCCATCACTGAACGAAAAGTTGCTGAGTACAGACCCTGTAGATGGAGCCGACAGAAGGAGGGCCCTGCCGGGGACAGAAGATGCGGGGAGGGTGTTGGGGAGGGAAATGGGAGGGCACCAGATGAAAGAGCTTGTTTTACCTAGTCCTCCCAAAGGCTGACCTTAGGTAGATTAGGTCACCTCCTCAAGCTGGCCAGGGGAAGAGGAAGCTGAGCTAAAAGTGACCATTGGCCTTTCCACAGCTCTGTAGGGCGAGATGAGCTGGCCTTCAAAAACCTCAAAGTCAGGGTACTAATACCCATTGACTGTGGTGATTGCGTATTTAATAAGTACTTCACTCAGCAAGTATATTTGAACAATTTGCCCCCACAAAGCTGCTTTATTACATTATTGTGTATCTGGCATATTCGCGTTTGATTATCCATGTCTGTACTTACTTCTCTGTATTTATGCTCCAGACCACTGCGTGCTCTGCCCTGTCCCTCTGAGTTGAAAGTGCTCTACCAGGTATTTAATTTTCTCTGCCGGGACCTCTCCTTCTACCTTTCATTTTGTGTTCTGGTGAATAGTTTTGCCCCAGGAGCTTAGAGACAGACTTTTTGTAAAGACAGAAAGAAAGACTGTTGGACTGGATGTTACTATTCAGTTAGCCGTCAAGGACGTAGGTAGGAGACACATTGATCAGCAGGCACCTTGGGACTGGTGGGCGCCTTGATGCTATGACAGTCATCAGAAACACCGTGCAGTCCTGGAGATGGGTTGTGTGAATAGAAGGTAAAAGCTAGTTCGACACAGGTTATGTTTCCAAAGGATTTGAAGAGAACAAAAGAGCAGTTGCCAATGCAGGATGTGAGGAATGGTCTTCAGTCGCAAGAGATATAAGTTCAGTTATTGTTCCCATTTCCAGGAAGACAGCAACTGTCTTTCCCACCCACCGACCTCCCAGATACACACCCCACCATATACGCTCAAACACACGTGTGCGATGGGGTCTGAGTGGTTGTAAAGTTAGGCTCTGTTGTTAGGTGTATATGTGTTAGTAATCCAAGAATGGTCTTTAGGTTCACCCACACTTCTGAAGTTCAGGAACAACATGTGGCATACCTGTTTGTTCATTCATTCTGCAAATGTCTATTAGGCACCTTTTGTGGCCAGACACTGAGCCCCATGCAAAGATGGAGAAGGTAGAGCCCTTGCCCCAAAGAGGTGCTCTGTCTAGGAAGATGAGCTAGCCCTAAGACTCTGAAGGCCGTTCCTGTGTTGTCTCCTTTTTAGGAACATTGTAAAGAAAAAGATGCCAGTGATTGGATGATAGTTTCAAGACAGGTGTCTGGACGTGGCGCTAGGATCTTCAGCTAATTTGGCACATGAACTTCAGGTACAGCCACATGGGCTAAGGGGAACTGTCTTCCTCCAGGACAGTCACTCTGTATCAGGCAGCCACAGGCACTGGAAATGCTTAGGAGAAGCACACAGATTGGCCTCACTGAAATGCCTTCACATCCATGCAAATTTACCTCTGTTTTTCATCTTTTTAAAAGTCCTGTTGGTTTGTCAAGAAAATATAGTTTCTTTCAATTCCCACGTAGGTTATGAAGGGTCACAATAAGGATGATGTACTTTTTACAGTCAGGCATCAGTACTGTCCTGGAGGACTTCCTCTGTCTTTAATTGGATTGTGAAACTGAACCCATTTCTGAAACCCAATCAGTGACTTTACTGCTGCTTTTTGTTTTATTTGTACCCATGTCAGTCATCTCCAGAAGTCCCCAGGGTTCTGTCACCTGCCTTGTTTGTGTGTTGTGCTCAGTTCCATGCTCCAGGCACTGTCCTTGGTGCTGATGGCAGAACAATGGATGGGACAGGCGTGGAGCTTGCCCTGCCAAGCACACAGCCTTGGAAGCGAGGGGGATGTTAGTCCTTGTTGGCAACCTTGGTGAGCATTGTGAAGAAAGGTACAGGGGCTGGGAAAGAGTACCACAGGGATGCCTGAATGGTGCTGTGGAATTAGCAGGTCTGCAGGGGTGAACGCTGAGGCTTTCGTACATAATTACGTGCTCAGAAGTATGTAATCAGGTTGCGGATTTTTTTTTTACATTGTTTAGATAAACATAATGAATTGAAACCTTTAAAATACTGTTATTAAAATCTATTTTCGTTCCTCTCATGCATAAACTTTTGTTGACTTTTTTTGGTGTAAGCTGCAACAAACAATGGCATTCTGCTATAAGCTGGGAAGAAGCCTGTGGTTACACTTAGGGTTCAGGGAGAGAGAGTGGGTCAGCCCCTATGGGGAGACTTCTTTGGACACAAGACTCCCCTGGATTCTGTAGGCACGCAGGTACGCACTGAAGAGTGCCATGAACTGCTGAGGGGGCTGGTGGCTCAGCACCCTTTTGAGTTAATTAGAACTCCTGAAGGGGCCCTCAGGTCCAGATTTGAAGACTAAGTTTGCCTTTACTTGGATTTGAGCTGTCAAAGCAACAGGGGCAGGAGAGTAGGGGACAGCAGCTGGTGGGGAGGACAGTGGGGTGGCCTGACTTGAACCTTGAGTTCCAGTGAGAAGCAAAGGGGTATGAGGAGATAGTGGGTATTTGCCACATGGCCTTTCTGATTATGGTTTACCTTCTGGCTTATCCTTGGAATTTCCTCAGGGTAGGGCAACATGTGTTCAGAAGGGGAAGTCAATGGGACCCAATAGGGAAGATAGCCCATTGTAACAGCAGCGGAGGGTTTCCACCTGGAGTGTCCCAGTGAAGAGGACAGTACTGTGTACTTTGCAGTCTCAGAGGGCCAATTGCCTCCATGGCCTGGAATTTTCACCTGTTACTTGGTGACAATTGTACTCATGGTCCATCAGGTTGCAGGGCATTGGGAAGCTCGAGGCTGTCTTGATCCTTTGACCGATGATGGTGGCTCTAAAGTGAGCCATTTGCACAGGACACTGTCTTCGTGAGACAAAACTCAGACTCGCCTGCTGCCAGCTGTGCCAGGGTGTGTTCCTGTTTGCATCTATGCAGAGACCTGAGCACACGGAGAGGGGCAAGCTGCAGAAACTGCCCACTGCTCTCAGCAGGTGTCCATGTGTGCTATGTTCTCTGTCCCAGGTAGTTAAAACATTATTATCCCCATGTTGTAGATGAGGAAACAGGCTCAGTGCTGGTGAGTGGTGGGGTGAAAACCCTAGGACTGCCTCACTTCCAAGTCTTGGTCCCTTTCCTCTGTAGCCTCTTGACTCTTGTGAGTGTGAAGATGTTCGGAGCATAAAACACAAGCAGGTTTTAAAGCCTCCCACGTGAGGTGAGCCGGTTTTGTCATCCCTTCATCTGTGGAGTAGCTTTTGCCTCTATGTGTGAGTCCAGCAGCAGCCTTGGCATCTGGTGACACTCTGCACCTGTGCCCCAGCAGGATGCACCTGCAGCAAGGTGAGGTTTGGGCCATCCTCTGGGGCCACCCACCCTCCTGCCTGCTCCTGAACCCTCTTCCCAGTGTGGCTGTGATAGCAGCCATGTCATCCAACCAGGAGAAGCAAGTGTGAGCTTCTGGATCTACTCCACACTCAGTAGGCAGGGCGCCCTTCACACCCATACATGGGGCTTGTGCACACATGCTCACATACACCTCCACAGCATTTCCAGGCAGGGACTGTGTTATTAAAATGTACAGAAGTGAATGGACATTTTGAAGGTAACATCATGGTTTCATTCTCAGGAGTGTTCGGTAACAGCTGAACACTCAGCTCTCATGGCAGCCACAGACCCCTTCCCTCAGACTCGGATACCCTGTCAGACCCAGAGGATGGTCTCCTGGGACTCAGTCAGCCCATGGGCCCTGGCCTGACCCTGCAAAGCAGGTGCTTGGCAGGCAGAGCCATTTGAGTGTGAGATTGGTATCCTTTGGATGACCCAGCTTACCTTAAGCCCCTCTGGGGACAACAGCTCAGGAATCTCCCCTTCACTGAGTCAGCACCTGCAGAGGCAGGAACCACATCAGTCTCATCTGTCATTGTATCCCAGGCCTCAAAGGTGCCAGTCTATGCCATGTGTACAATCAACAGGAGTACAATGTGAGTACATGCCATCAACACAGTACGTGTACCAACTTATTTATGTATAACATGAGGACCTAGGTTGGTGTCCATGCTTTGCCACTTTGGGCCAGTTAAAAAGATATGAGACATCTTTCTATTTCTTTGTATCTTCTTTATTTTCTTTCAGCAGCACTTTATAGTTTTCAGTATACAAGCCTTTTCTTTCCCTGGTTAAGTTTATTCCTAGGTATTCTTTTATTCCTTTTGATGCTACTGTGAATGGAATTATTTTCTTAAGTTCCTTTTCAGATTATTCATTGTTAATGTATAGAAACAAACCTGGTTTTTGTGTGTTCATTTTGTGTCCTACAGCTTTGCTGAATTCATTTATTCTAACAGTTTTGTATTAATATGTGGAATCTTTAGGGTTTTCTACATATATTATAAAATCATCTGGGAACAGAGATAATTTTACTTTTGCCTTTTTTAACTTTAGTACCTTCTATTTCTTTTTCTTGCCTGATTGCTCTGGCTAGAACTTCAGGTACTGTGTTGAATAGATATGGTGAAAATGGACATCCTCATCTTGTTCCTGATCTCAGAGGAAAGGCTTTCGGTCTGTCCTCCATTGAGTGTGATGTTTGTTATGGGTTTTTCATGCACGACCTTTATTATGATGAGGTCATTTCATTCTATTCCTAGTTTTTTAGTGTTTTTATTATGAAAGGGTGTTGAATTTTGTCAGATAATTTTTCTGCATCAATTGAGATGATTATTGGGGTTTCCTCTGCTTCATTCTGTTGACCAGACATTTTTATGAAGCCAAATTATATGAAAATTGAGAAGTGAAGCTGATGAAGCTTTGTTCATTTTTTAAGTATTGGCTAGTCAGGAGATGGACATTTTTTTACATCAATATTGAAGGGAACCTAAATATGAGACCCAGCTTTGGCACAGAGCTGTGATTCTTTATCTCTGTTAAATATTTTCTTGTATTGTTCCATCATTTTCTGTTATGTGCTGTGTACAAGTGGTAAATATTAGTTGGCTAATTAAATATTTGAGCCCCCTTTTTAAGTGTGAGGATTCATACTACCTGCCAATAAGAAATAGCATTCCAAATAAATGGTGAGTTAGTATGTGTTGGGTAGAGTGACCATTTGAAAGTCAGTTATGGAAGGCAAGGACACAATTAACTCAATGTTCTATAGCAGGAATATTGACCAGTAATCATTTATTTGATTTTCATGAAGACTCAGAGATATTTTATGTAGGAAAAAGCCAGGTACTTATGGATGAAATGATAATAATATCTGGGATGATTTGCTTTGAAATAACCTAGAGAGAATGGGAGAGGGAGAAGGAGTAAAGATGAAATAAGAGTGACCATATGTTAAGTTCATTATATTCTTTGTACTTTTGCATCTGCTTGAAATTTTTCATAATAAAAGTTTTTAATAAGAAACTTGTAAATCAATGATCATGTGGCTTTGTGTTGAAATATTATATTATGTAGCCATTATAATAACGTGTAGGAACAGTTTTAATGATGCAGTATAAATAAGACAATCAAGAAGTCGATCTTCCTAATATAGTATCTTTGCATATACATACAAATATTTGCATAAAAATATTGGAAGGAAATACATTAAAACATTAACTGTGGTTATTCGTGCTTGGTGGGACTTGGGTGCTTTTCATTTTATCTCCCAAACTTTCTACAGTAAATAAGAGAAACATGTAATTTCTGAAAAACTTTTTTTGAAAGAAAGGAACCAAATTTGAAATGTATAAATTGGTAAAACATTGGTTCCAGTTATCTGTTTTCTATTGAATTGCTCCAGTCAGTGATTAGAGAAATGACTGTATGGTGAGGACCTGTTTGGGGGCTGTACTGTCCTGTATTCTGGCCTGGAATCTGTCTTTGCTGGGGTGTGGGCAAGAGAGGTCACGATCAAAAAGCAGTCACCACAACCATTTTACTCACTCTTAACTTCTATTAGACATGCTTTCTTAACATGAATTTCCATCTGGTTTTAGTGAGCTGGACATGCTTTCCACGAGGGTGATGGACTTTAAGCTTCGGGAGGCCGCAGAAGGTCTTGGGGAGGACAGCACAGGTAAGGCCCTCACTTCTGCTCCAGGGAGAGTCCCTGTTGGGTTGTGGGGCAGGGAGAGGGGCTGATGGAGCCAGGCCTTTGGTGTTCTCTGTATGGAGATAGGAGGTTCAGTTCACAGCACACTCCGACACCCCCACACCCTCACTCTGTGGCTAGAGAGCATATCCAGATTATTGCAGGCTAGTCAGTGACAGTCCTCCTTTGCTTCTCTGGCAGACATGGGGGTGGGAGGTAAGGGTGTTCGAGTCATTGCCCTCATTCACGGAGGTAAGCATGTCCCCATGTTGGGTTGACTTAAAAGCAAAGGAAGAGAGGTGCAATGGAATAATTTATCTTCCAAGAACATCTAAAAGTACCATTAGGTGTTTGGGTAAAGTGTAAGGTGGCTTAGCCATCCAAAAGAAATAATAATTAATAATAATAATAATAGAGAGCCTTTGGTCCCTCCCTCTTTTGTGGCTTTTCTCCTTAGAAGACTTTATTATATCCTCTACTGAGCTAAATTCCAGGCCCATGAATCACCATTCATAACATGTGCTAAGAGTTTACCCAATTATGTGATTGGTTTACTGTTAACCATATGTTGCTATTTATGTCTTGATAGAGTTGTAAAATTGACATTGAAAAACATTGATCTCCCCACAATGTACTTTTCCCAAAGATTAGCCATTTATATTCACCTTATTTTGGTAGCAAAGATCTTCATCTCTTATTTAAAGTCAAAATGCAAGTAGTCGTTTTTTTAATATAGTTCAAGAGGAACAGTTTCTAATAATATTAAAGTTCTAGCTGCCTACCATTAGCTTCAGGTACTAATTTCATTAAAGACTCCATATAGTCTAGATACATTTTTCTTATTATTTCATATTAGAACTACTTTTTCTCTGTCACATTTTAAGAGATACAAAAAAAACACAGTTATAATGTGAAGTATTTAAAATTAACCCTGAGAAAAATAAGAATTTCAAAATTTCTTATATTATGGGACACTGAATTATTACTGTTTTTAAACAAGAAAATACTGTTTGTAGAAGTAGTTTATTAGATGGAGACAACCTGTATAAGTGCTAGTTTGGGGTACTTACAAAGATCATCATGAAGAATCAATTTTTAAAAAAGAAACTATTTTTTTTTCTCTTTAAATTATAGTGAACTAAGTTATTCAACTACCCCTTTGATATAAAATTTAAAATTCTAGATACGAGCATTCTGTAAAAATCTTTTTAAAAGTGGGAAGTAATGAGGCCAGAATTAAAGAAAAATGGTAATCCAATGAGATAAGTGATCATAGAAGCTACTTTTGCCCTCAGATCATGTACCAATCTTGGAAATTGTGAATTTTATTTTTATATCTTCATGGAATTGGAGGTGAAGGATAGAGTTAGATATCAAAGTACAGACCTGTACAAGGTGGGCATCCCTGTCTATGGTACTTTATTTTGGCAGCCCAGACTGACTAAGATACCATTTTGTTTGGATTGGAAGATTTAGTCTTACTAAGATGTGAATTCTCCCCAAACTGAGCTACAGAATAGTGTATTAGTATATGTGGGGTAGACTGTTTATAAGTCAGCTATGAAAGGCAGGGAGACAGTTCAATATTCTGTAGCAAGAGTATTGACCAGGAATCATTTATTTGATTTCACGAAGAGTCGGAAAATTTTTATTTAGGAAGGAAACAAATCTATCGGGATAAAATAATAATTGTATCTGAAATGATTTTCTTTGTAATAATCTAGTAAGGATGAGGAGAAGTAGGGGAGTAAAGATGAAACAATCAAAATCCCAGCAAGATATTTTTCCAAATTGACAAGCTGATTTGAAAATTCACATGAAAAAAGTGAAAGAACTGGAATAGTGTAAACAATTTGGGGAAAGAACAAAGTTGGAGAGCTCGCATTACCCGATTTCACGACTTACAGTAAAGCTACAATAATTACACTGGTGTGGTATTGAGGATAGACTAGAATCGAAAAATACATCCATACAAATATGGTCAATTGATTTTGGACAGAGATGCAACAATAATTCATTGAAGAAAGGACTGTCTTTTCAAAAATGATGCTAGAAAAATTGGACGTTCATATGTAAAAAAATAAACTTTGACTCATAGATCATACAAAAATTAATTTAAAATACATTATAGACATAATGTAGTACTATAAGATCTTTAAAATAAATGATTGGAGAAAATATTTAGGGCCTAAGTTTAGGTAAGAGTTCTTAGATATGACACCTCAATCTCTAAAAGAAAAGAATTGATAAATTTGACTTCAGCAAAATTTAAAACTTTTGTTCTGTGAGAGACACTGTTAAGAAAATGAAAAGATGTCTCAGACTGGGAGTAAATATTTTCAAATCACACTTGACAAGGGTTTTGTATTTAGAACTCTCAAAATACAACAATAAGAAAACAAACAACAAAATTTTTAAAGATACTTTACTTAAGATATTAAGATGGCAAATAAGCACATGAAAAAGTGCTCAACATTCATAGTTAACATTAGTTAATGCAAATTTACACTACAGTGAAATACCACTATACACCTATGAGAATGACAAAACAAAACACACCCAACAATAATAAGTGCTAGTGAGGATACAGAGCAACTGGAACTCTTCTATATTGCTGATGAGAATGCAATGTCCAACCATTTTAGAAAATAGTTTAGCAGTTTCTTGTAATATTAAACATACATTTAGTCTGTGACCCAGCATTTTCACACCTAGCTATTTACTTAAGAGAAATGAAAACTTACATTTATCCAAAAACCTATAGTAACTTTATTCATAATTTCCAAAAACTGAAAAGAACCTCAGTGTCCTTCAACTGGTCAATGGTTGTATATTCATACAATGAAACTGTACTCAGCAATAATAAGGAACAAACTGTTGATTGCTGTGACAGCACAGATCAGTCTCTAATGCACTGTGATGAGTGTAAGAAGCCAGAATCAAAGGGTATATACTGTGTGAATCCATCTATATTACACTCTGGATATCAGGAGTTGAAGACGGGAAGGGTTTGGCTACAAGAGGGCATCATGAGGTGTGATGGTACAGTTCTGTATCTTGATTTTGGTGGTTATTATGCAATTCTATGTACATCAAAAAGACTGAATTTTACTGTATGTAATTTTTAAAATAATTTTTAAATGATATGCTAGATTTCAAAAACAATCAAATGTAATTTCTAGAAATAAGTCTAACTTACAATTAAAAACTTAGTAGTGAGTTTGACAACAGATTATATCAGCTCAAGATTGATCACAAGAAAGGACAGAGAATATAGCATAGAATGGTGAAAAGACAAAATATAGAAGAGAGGATGAGAGGCATAGAGATAAGTGAAAGGCTGTAAGATACATTTGAGTACAGTCTCAGGAAAGGAGAGAATAGCTGAGAATTTTCTGGAATTAATTTTTAAAAATGATGACCCAACCCACAGATTTAAGAAACCCAATGAATCCCTAGAAGGATAGATAAAAGGAAATCCATACAGAGTGAAAATACAGAAAATCAAAGGCAAAAGGAAAAGCATCCTAGTGAAGGATCTGAAACAAAGAAGGAACAGCGAGCAGAGGAAACGAGGAACAAGCAGATACATCTAAATGTACATGGAATAATACCTTTTGGTTTTTTTAAAGATCAGGGCATAAAAATAGGATTAAGGTATTCTAACGTCCTTGTCTTGTCCCATAATAGAATGTGTAGCATAATTTGTCAGGTCATCGCTGAAAGAACAGAGACTAAAGGCAAAGCTTGCAAACTAGAAATGGGAAGAAATGGGTTAATTTTTTAAAGTCACTTAAACCCAAAAGACAGCAAGAAAGGAGATTAAGAAGAAGTGAAAGATGGTAAACTTGTTTTTATTAACATATCAGTAATTTCAGTGAGTGTAAGTAGACTGATTACATTAATTTTCCAGTTAGAAGTTGAAGATCATCAGATTGAATTTCTAAAACTCTTACTCTTTTAAATATAAAGATTCAGAAACATTGAAGGTAAAAGGATAGAAAAACATGTACCTTGCAAACACTGGGGAAAAGGAGGTTGGCATAGCTGGATTAATAGCAGTCAAAATAAAATTTAAGGCAAAAAGCATTACTAAAATTAAAGAGGACATTTCAAAAAGATTCAGTTCCTCAGCAAGATAATAAATTTACCTTTCTATGTACCAACATAGTGTGCAATTCTATGTCAAAAATCCTATTTTTATGTCAAAAGTTATAGAGTAGAAATTGACAGTTAAACAAAGATAAATCTACAGAGTAGGTTATTTTTAATACATCTCTATCAGTAATTGATAAAACAAATGTATCAAAAATTAAAAATATAAAGCATTTTTAGACAACACAATTAAAAAGAGAAAGGCCTTGTCCTAATTGAAATACATAGAATATTGAAAAAAATGTATTATTTTTCAAGCGCATTGACAACATTTACAAATTTATGGTAAGCCATAAAGCAAGTATCAATAAATTGGAATAAATTCAGATCTTACCAAGTATATTTTCTGACCATGATACAAATAAGCTGTAAGTCAGTAATGGAAAGTAAGAAAATTACCAAGTCCTTAGAAAGTACCTAAATTAATGAATTAAGTTACCTTTATTCATTAATTAAGCTAATTATTTATCTCAGGAAGTTTAAAAAGATAGCAAAGTAAGCCTGAAGAAAGCAGGAGGAAGGAGACAATAAAGATAAGAACAAATTATTACAATAAAAAAAATAAACATTCAGTAGAGAGAATTAACAAAGCCAAACTTTTTTTAAGGCAAACAAAATTGACAGACCTCTGGTGCAATTAATCAAGGAAAAAAGAGGAGGCACACATAATTAATATTAGGGCTAAGAAAGAATTTGAATTAAAAAGTCTAGCAGGTGCATAAATGTAGCACAAACAGGCCCCCAGCAGATGGCTGACGAACCAGTGCAAGTCAAACAAAAGTGTTCAGCTATGAGCCGCGGTCTGTGTGGCCAGCCTTACCCACACCCACTAACTCAGCTGCAGCACTGTAAAGACACTGAAGCTGCATGCTTGTTCAGCTGTGCAGGGATTTGTACCTTCTGCAAGGCCAGATGGTGACCTGGCAAATGCAGAAAACTTGAGTCTTCTCAGATAATAGACCCTTTGAGAACCGCAGTTAACAACATAATCGTTTGGTAATTAGGAATTACAAAATAATAAGGAAACTTCCACTTGAAGTTAAGAAGACATTGCTGTAGGACTGAATTTTCTTTGCGCCGGGATTTGCTCCACCTAAGGTGCTTTCGGAACTCCTACTAGAGTAATTCTAAATAATTTCCCACATTAGATTAGAGCAAGATCATGTACACTTCCCAAGGGGGCATTAATATAAACCAATTATGAAGATCCTATTTTATTTAAGGATTTCAGCTTACAAAATTATTTACTTACAAGGCTAATAGATCGTTTCAGCAGTCCTCCAGGATATGTTAGATAGCATCCTGGTAATCTGCAATGTGGCATCCTTCTATTGTTAGTTCTCATAAAGATTCGAAAGGAAAGGGATGAACTTGGCTGAGCTGCTAATGTGAAATCATGGAACAGAATTTGTGGGTGAGAGTGCAGGAGACAGCATGGTTACAAGTGTTATGAATTCTAACAGTCAGGAAACATGGTGGAGTCGGCTTAGCACTGTCACCGCCATTTGATTTTTTTTCTCACCCAAAGTTGTTAGCTCATCATGGCCCTTGTCACCTCACGCCAGTGAGGCTGGGCCTCCCTCTGACTCCTCAGTGCTCACGTCTGCACTAAATGAAGCACTTATAGTTATTCTGAAAAACAATTTGGGTTATGGCATGGCCTTTACCTCATCAGGACTTTTTGCTTTTAACTATGTATACTTGAGAAAAGCTTGGTTTCAAGTGAAAGTTGTGCATACTTCGATTCTGTAATCATGCTCCAGAGTCTTCTTGGCTCTTTTTTTAAGTCCAAAATAAACAAAATAAACAAAAATCATGATTAGTTTCTGGGTATGCAAAAATGGTGCACTGATACTTTCATGAACTTCTCTGTAGCAAAAAGACTTGTCAGGAGTGAATAATTGATGCTTGGACAGAAATCTTGCTTTCTCTCCTTCTCGGGCATGTCTGACAGTCTTGGTAAGCCCTCCCATGCATTTTGTCTGCACAGGAAAGAAAAAATCCAAATTCAAAACGTTTAAGAAGTTCTTTGGAAAGAAGAAGAGAAAGGAATCACCTTCGTCCACAGGAAGTAGCACCTGGAAGCAAAGTCAGGCGAAGAGTGAGGTCATTGCCATTGAGTCAGGCCCAGTGGGCTATGACTCAGAGGATGAGCTCGAGTAAGTTGCTGTTCACATCCTTGAGGCCTGTATGAGCGGGAGTGCCTGAATACTCTGTCTTGTTGTCTTGGTAACTTGCTGGGTCTCTGAGCCTATTTTTCCACCTAGGTAATTCCACAGATTTCCTATAGAAGTTGTGCTTTCTGTCTTTTCCTACGTGGGGATGAACAACACTGGGGGGAAATTATTAGGTACCTGCTGTGTGTCAGGTGCTGTGTATATTAAACATCTGCAATCACTGTGGGGCAGGGGGTAAGATATACCATTCCATAAATGGTACACCAAGTTTTAGTAAAAACTTGCCCAATATCCTGCGGCTGAAAAGTGGCAAGATTAAGATAAGAGCCCTGGTCAAATTTGACCTAAAATTCTTAGGGAAGACCTGAATACTATACCAGGAAATAACATCTCATTAAGCTTGAACCTTGGGTAATCTATAAGAAAATTTTCAGCGAGAGTGAGAGAGAGAAGGGAGAAGAATGAAGGGGAAGGCTTTTGACTGTTTTGTCTTAGAAAAATTATCCCAGAATATTGTCAGGAAGAACAGACTCAGTAGGTACGGTATTTGAGGGAAGGAAGTGAAGAAATACTTATTTTTGTAACTTGTACCAAAATATAGTTACAATACATACACTCCAGTTATCCCAGCAGTTATATCTGTGAGTAAAAGGAAAAATCAAACAGATTTGTTGCCATGCCAACTTTCATGTTTTCTTTTAAACAACACTGACCCATAATTTGAGGATAAAGCTCTTCAGTGGCATAATGACTCTCCAGATTGGGGAACAGACTGCGCTGAAATGGGGTCATGGGTGGTGTCCTGTCCCCCTCCCTCCTCCTCACTGGTCTCCTCCCCAGTTTTTAAAGGAGTAGAAATTACACTGACCACTTGGTGGCACCAAATGACGGAAGAGGAAAGATACAAGATTTTACTTTCAGGGTTTGTTTGTTTTGTTTTTTTCCTCAGCTAGCAGTGAGCAGGACGGCCACTTTGCACCTTGTGAGGCACGGAGAGAAGAACATGCACAGTTTTTTAAGTAGTGTGCTCCAAACTTATGGGGAGCAAGATATTATTGGATAACATTACTAGTTATTAAATGTCTTCACTGGGCCAGCCCCAAGGAAATTATGACCATCACCCCACCTATTACCACAGTTGTGGTGTTGGGGAGACAGACCCGGGAGTGTCTCCTCCAACCGTGGAACAGGAAGGAGCATGGCAAGAGGGCCAAGCTGTGGGGAAGTGGCCTGTCCATTTTTGTCTGTCTCCTTTCTATCACTGAAGCCCGTGGGAAGGTGGGGACAGTATCTTTTCCATCTTTATATTCCCAGCACCTCCTCAGTTTCTAGTAAACGTTTGCTGGTTTGAAGCTAGAAAAGGAAGCTTGAGGGTAGAGTATGATGAGGCTCAGTAAGTACAAATGATGCTTTTTTAGAGAGCAATGCAAAGGACAGGCAAGGTCTTAAAGGTAGCTCTTTAGCCTCTGCAGGAGTCTGTGCGTCTTCTAGACTCTGCACCAACTTCTCATCCATCACCATGGGCAGGAGAGTCCCATCTGCCAAGGCACCTTAATGCTGCCAAAGCCCGTGGGCCCCTTTGGGTTTGAAAAGCTGACGCCCATTTATTGTGTCTGTGCAGTTATGCCTCTTAAACCTCTTAATCTGAAGCAATCTCCCCACCCCCTTGGTTTCACATCATTGATCTGCTAGACAAGCAGATCACTTGCTCTGCAGAATATCCCACCTCCAGCTTTGCTTTCGCTTGGCATGGTTAAGCTCATTCCTGTATTCTCTGAATTTCTTGTGAAGTGTTAGATGGATCTAAATATTTCATTAGATTTAGGTTCAAGGTGGTTCCTGGATATTTATTTCACATCACAGGGCACATACTTTCTAGTTGTCCCACTTTTAGTGGCTCTAAGACTGAGCATTGGGCTTGAGGAGACGTCATTGTGATCCTCCCACCAACAGCCTAGATCCATCATTTCATTGCAAAATAGTGTTTTTCCTAAGTCAGTCATTCTGCATATGTCAGCTAGAATTCTTTTGTGAGAAAGACCTTTCCTTCATCAATTCCTTGGTGGCTCTCAAATACGATTTGTACAGGAATGGCAGGAGAGTGCTTGGAATAATGATGCTTTTATTGATCCACCTTCAGAGTAATGACCTGGTGCCCTAGCAACTTCCAGTACTGACCAATGAGGTTTTTTTTTTCTTGAGCATCATTTGTGAGTCCATGGACTTTTATATATTAATATTTGATTTGCTTTAACCCAAGACAGCCTTTACTCATTTTTATGCTCACATTATCTCATCTTATGCTATTGGAAGTCACTTCATATTAGCTCCTGGGTTGTTTTGACATGACCCCATTTGTCTTTGTAAGTGTCTTTGCTTTCTTGCACAATGAGAGAGAAGTTTAGGCTTATTTTGCACATTTCCTGCCCTAGATCTGTAATCAGCCATTACTTCATAGGGTTCTAGTTCCTTTTGATATGAAATGGCCTTTAGAGATCACAGACTGCCTGCCAGGGGGAATGATTGCTAGTGAGTTGGATGTCATTGCTTCTAGACCTTTCCAGTACCTATAGCTAGGAAGGATGCTTTATTTTTTAGGAGAAATATAATTAATGCACTGGTATTTCCAGTTTAAATTTATTAAGCCAAAAATTGTACTTCTTTGTTTGGATTCACTTTTCTCTTATACTGAAAATCTTGGTCACTAATGATATTAACAAAATTATTTACTTTCTTCATCGTACAATATACTTATAATAATTTTATTACCTTCTTTCCCCACACAGAGCTTAGATGCTGTAAAGATTGTTCTGTACTGTTTTTTTTTAAATCAGTATTGCTACTCATAAGACTACCAAGTACAATTGGATACATTTATGGGTTTTGTTCTTAGAATTTACCTTATTATGGATGCAGAGTCAAAAGTCACTTGAAATTACTTTTCTCTGTGGTTATGTCAACAGCCTGGTATAAAATTAAGCTTGTTTCTAGTTGTTTTCTAATTTTAGCAAAAAAAAAAAAAAGACAAAAGTCAAACAAAAATGGATTGTTTTATTTCCATTTTTGTTTGACTTTTGTCTTTTTTTTTTTTTTTTTTTTTTTTTTTTTTCGCTTTTTGGTATGTGGGTAGCTCCCTGGCTGGGAATCGAACCCAGGCTGCAGCGCTGACAGCGCCAACGCTGAAGCCTTAAGCCACTACACCATCAGGGAACTCCTGACTTTTGTCTTTTAACACGAAAAACATTTACATGGTTTCTAAATTACAAATGTAGGTACCTTGGCACCTGGTCTCCCACCTTGCTCTATCCTTCCCCCAAAGGAAATAGTTTTTAAAATTAATCTGTTACTTAGCCTTTTATTTTTATTTTAAAAAATATCAGCAAGCACCCACATATGTTCATATGTATTTGTACCCCCTTTCCAACACCCGTGACCATTCTGCACTTTTTTATTTTTTCCTTAGTATAGTCTGGTGCTGCCCCCCTACAGTTCACAGAGATCCTCCTCACCCATTGGTCAGCTGTAGTCTCCACATAACGTGTTTCGTACTTGACTCGGACATCTCCTGGGGGCCTATTGGGTTGCTTCCAGTCTTTTACTCCATGAATATTGCTATATTGAATGGCTTGTGTTTTTGCCAGTGCACCTTTGTGACAGCCTTTTCATGCTGTCTCAACTGCTAGTTCCATCTAAATAGGAGATGTTTGGATAGTGATCTTGGTTTCCAAAGGGTGTGGCCACAAGCTGCCCACTGTAGGAGGGAGATCCAGGTGTGTCTCTGGTCTTTGTGACAGGAGCTGCCATTGTGGGAGGGCCCGCCTGGTGCTTTCACGTGGCCAGATTCCCTCCCAGAAATGTGAGGTTGCACACTTCCGGGAGCTATGGGTTCCCCACTTGCAAACTCACTATATTGGGCTAGAAAGAAGTTAGACAGCACCACTAGCCAGTACAATTATATCTGCAGTGCAGCAGACACACTCCTAAGAGTCCCTAATGCTTCACAGAGGACAGGATGCCTGGGATGGGGTGGGGTGAGGGTGATAGGTCATGATGCACAAAATGACCAGTGTCTGTGGGGGATGACTTTCCTTCCTTCATCACTGGGTCTCAGTCACCTCCTTCCACCTATTGTTTAGGCAACCACTTCTGCTAGGAAAATGCAACAGCTAACTCCCACATCCTCTTAGGACATTTCATGAATGTCCTGTGGGTGCAGTTTCACATTGGAGCCTTGAGCTCAGGGGTTGGGGAGAGGCTGGCATGGTGATGACAGAAGGGCCTGCCATCTACACTCTAGGACCTAGGCCCACAGGTTGAGTTGCACAGATCACATCAGGAAATGAAAAGAGGGTGTAGCTTTGCAGGTGTGCAGTTCTCATTTCAAGCCCAGCCGTGGAAGTGTGCTTTGGACCTTCTCGTGAGGATGCCTCCATCAGGCAGACCCCCAGCCTGCTGTGCAGACATAGCCACCAGCCCACTGAGGGGCTGCATGTTTGCCCACAGGAATGACCTCACCCTCCCGGGCAACCCCACCAGCCAACCGAGGCCCCCTCCTCCACCCTGTCTTGGACCTCACACCTTGTCAGACCTTGCTTTTTCCATTAATGGAAAGAATCCACACAGCCTTCATGTCTATTAGGAAAATTCCCATCTTGACGATGCTACTAATAGTTGATGGTGGTATTTGACAGGGTGGGGATAAACCAAACTCAGGACCAATTCAAAAATAAATGCAGCCGTGGGCTTGTTGCTGGGCCATCTACCCACATTCCCTTTGTTGTTCATCCCGAGGACCCCAGGTGAGAGGTGGCAGTGAGCAGAGCTTCACAGCGTCTCTTTCATCCTAGGGAGTCGAGGGGCGCACTGGGCAGCCGGGCCCTCTCACACGACAGTATTTTCATTCCCGAGTCGGGACAGGACCCTACACGGCCTGTGCGGGTGTTCTCCCAAGAAAATGTGTGTGACCGGATTAAAGCTCTGCAGGTAAACTTTTCCTTGATATGTATGTCATACACGAATCAGGAAGTTTTTAAATCATTGCTGCTTGGTATACATTTTGAAGTGTAATTACATGTGCATTATGGCTCTCCCAAGATACGGCAAGTTTGTTACGAGACCACAGCTTGTTCTAAATTATAACCACTCATTTTCATGATGACAGCAAGAGAGCTGGTGGCAGACATTCTTTCGGTCCAGTCCCCTGCTCCAGTGAAGGGCATTGAAAATATCTCCTGAATGAATGAATTGGGGCAGGAGGATTTGTTGATAAAAGTCACTGATGAAAACAAGAGCAAATGTTCTTTATTCCAATCCAGTTAAAAATACAGTGTAATGTGAAAATGGGACCACCACCTCCGGGAGGCCTTCCTGCTAAGCGGGGAGATGATGCTGGCATGAGTTCTGAGGACGACGGTCTTCCCAGAAGCCCCCCAGAGATGTCCCTGTTGCATGACATCAGTGCCAGCACAATCATAAAGGCAAGTGCAGCATGCACCTCCCACATCTCCATCCACCCCCACCACATAGGGCAGCCGGGGCCTCTGGGGGCCCCTGTGTGTTCCTCTGAGATTCCCATGGTGGGTGTGGCTGGGCTCTGTGTTGCCAGGAGAGATTCCAGACCATGTCATGAAGCCCATAGTTGGTATTTATTTGCATTCTTTGAGTAGAAATTCAGGTCTTGTTAGGAGACAGGGTTTTGGTAACATTCTTTGTGTTAGTTAGAGGTCTGATACAATCAACCCCATACCTCCCCTACCTTGTTTTTCCTGTCTGAGCAGATGACCAGACTAGCATCCTGTCTCAAAGAACAAAACACCCTGTGTCTACTCTCTGTTGTCATGACACTTGGCTGGAGGGAAACAGGAGTGGTAAACATATTTGACTTAATCTAGGCTCCCATATCTGAGCAGAGGATGATTATTAGTGCTTGTAGTGTTGGGTGGGAATGTGAGGCATGGTGCTAAAAAACAGGGCTGCGGGGAAAGTTTGACAGGCAGAAGTATATAAGACCTATGTAGGGCAGAGCAACTGATCCTGGGTAGCACCCTCCCCCATGAGAATCCATGAGGAAGCATTAAGCTCTTTCTCATATTTAAACCACAAAGTTCATGGTGTTGTCGTTTTAAGCCCATACAGTATGTTTGTACACAAATGATTCTTTTCCCCTTGTAGACAAGCTTTCTGAGGGGCAGATAGAGTTGGAGTTATCCATATTGCACTGATACTGGAAAACAGATAAAGGCCAGAGTTTATTGTTTATAGCCACATGCAGGCCCTATATGTCCTTAGAGCAGTCACTTCTGCCCTGGTGGAGGGCCATTCACAGTGAAATCTCGGGGTCTCATTGTGACTCAGTGTCTTGCAGGCACTGCTCTGAATTAGTCAGTAGTCACTTCAACCTGGACACCCAGAAGCCCCACCCCTTCATGCACAAAGGCATGGGAAGTAATATTTACCCATTTTATGTGCATCAGTGACATCCTAGGGTCACTGATACCAGGGACCAGAAGAACTGTGGTGTGGCTGAGTGTAAACACACCCTAGGATCAGGGGCTTACCTGGAGCTGGCTAGAGAATTATTCACTCCAGAATTCTGCTCCAGGGTGGACCTGTTCCTGCTTGCTCTGGAGGCAGCGTCTGAGGACAGTGGGCTACCTACATCTGCTCTCCCATCTCGAGGAGAAAGAAGAGCAGACAGGAGCAATGGTTTGGCCCATGTCCTGAACATCAGCCTTGGCCCCCGCCATACCTTAAAATGCTGGAGGGGAAATTGACAGGCTTGTGACTGGTAAAGGTGTAATTACCACATGATAGACACACTTTTACACCCTCAGTGTGCTGTGTCAGCATCCCCAGCCTCAGGAGCAGATGTAACTTCGTATGTTTGGAGCCACGTTGTGGGGAAGATGTCTCGTGAGGGCCATCTTTTTTTACCAACTAGTCCCCAGTGCATCCCACAGCATGCTCTGATGCTCACAGCATCCTGGTTCTCTGTGTTTAACTGGGATAGACAGTAGAGAGAACAGGTCATTTCTAAGTCCACTCACAAGGGAGTGAGCCCAACTCCAAACCTGCAAAAGCACCATGATGTGCAAATTCCACGATTAGCCAAGTGGGAGTCACGCGTACTAGGCAGGGCTGACCCGGTCCTTCTCAACATCCCTCCCATGGTGGTTTTGTTATTTAAAACATTGTTTAGAGATTTTATTAATTATTGGGCAATATGAACAGTGCATTAGCTTCATAGGCAACCAAAATTTGAGCCTTTAAGACTTAAAAACATGTAGATAATCTTTATCCTCCTGATTTTGAAGACACAATGATGGTATTTCATGCCCTGAAAGTTTTGGGGGATGTAGTGGGCAGATAGAGAGGGAGAAACAATGTGCCCTTTAGAATGTGTTGATATGACACATGGTATTTGATAGAATGGTACTTAAATCCCAAAAGGATGGGATTGTGGACTGTTTAATGTTTTTCCTGCTGTGACTCCATTCACAGGCTTATGTGCTGCACAGAGGAACTTAATGAAGCTTAGTGTGAAAAAGGGTCTTCAGAAACAATGTTTGATGGCCCTGACAAGGTGACAGTTCCTTGCAGAATGAGTTTTTCAGGAAATACATGAAATTATTTTGAAAAATTGTATTACCACATGAAGTAGCAACTGATGAAACTTAATTTGGTGATGTGTTTAAAGGTACAGTTACAGCTAACTAGTTATATTCTAGGTTTCCTGCCATTAAGTAGGGAATATTGGGTAGAGAGTGACAAAATGCCAAGTCTGTTTGCTTGGGGAGATGAGGGCAGGTCAGCAGAGGGGACACAGCCCTGTTGGCAAAACGGGGAAAGGCGCACACAGTACAGAGTGAGGCCATGGGCAGGTTCCGTCACCTGCAGGAGTCCGTCCTTGGACTGTGCCTGCATGCGCCCCCCTCAGCCCTCCCCTCAGTGGCTGAGCCCCTCTTTTTAAGGATAAACATTGTAAAGCATCTGTCACTGAAGATCACTCCCCAAAAAGCCTCTGAACCTCAGGTCATTTCCTCAAGGCCTTGTGAGCCCCAACACAGGGCTACTGTTAGACTTTTTTTTATTGTTAAATTTATTGAGGGGAGTTTCCTGGTGGTTTAGTGGCTTAGGCTTCGGCGCTGTCAATGCTGCGGCCTGGGTTCGATTCCCAGCCAGGGAGCTACCCACAATAAAAAAAATTATTGGGGTGACATTAATCAGTAAAATTATATAGGTTTCAAGTGTGCAATTCTATAATACATCAGCTATATATTGCATTGTGTGCCACCACCCAGAGTCAGCTCTCTTTCTATCTAAAGGTAACCTACTGTTAGACTTTTGAATCAGCCACTTCCAGAATCATCCAGAAGTGCAGAGTTCAGGAGAAATTAGGTGACTGGGAGAAAGCAGTGCCAGCATGAATGCCCAGGTGCTGCCAGTCTGCGGATAAGAATGCTGGTCAGCTTTCCTGCCCCCTCCTCCCCATGGACCCCACCCCACCCCCGGTAATTGTTTCAGTGATCGAAGACCGAGCTCACAATTCTCTTGCTCCTGAAGGACTTGGTCTTTCCAGGGCCTGAGACCTCAAACCACAGTGGAGACTGGGCAGTGAGACTTCACTTCCCTGGCAGGATGACCCGCTGTGACAGCCGGCACAGGGAGTGTATGGGGACAGAGGTAGTTGTTCAGTGTCTGGGAATTGAAGCTCCTGGCCAAGGGCCCCCAATCTGGGGGGGGCAGAGTGGGCTACACTGGGACCATTGGCTCAGGCGGAGCAAACACAGGGGACCCAGGTGGAGGACTCAGGGAATGCCTGTCCTTTGGGTTCATTGAGGGGTCACCCAGAAGCCCATTTGTCACAGAAGAAGTCATCATTCTAACGTGTGTGCTCACTGCATTTGCAAAGGGGCTTGTTGTCTGTTCTCTCGAATCCCAGGCAGTCAGGAAAACAAAGTTTTACCAAGTGCCTACATACACTGTTCCTCTAGGCATCGGAGACAGGAAGGGTTCTGTATGATTTTGAAATGGACCCTTCCTGCCTGTGACCCTTAAGGAGGACTGCCTGGGAAAGGTGTCACCAGTCCAATCTAAGGTGACTTCCTGAGTCATCAGCTGCAACTGGGGAAGCCAAAGCCACAGGTATAGAGGAAGTCGTGGCCAGAAGTCCTGTGGTTTTTCTTAAAATAATTTGTCTGGCTTTATTCTCATGAGAACCTGAGTAGCTAAAATAAGAGAACTAAAATGTTAATAGATTGTGTCCACTTTCCCTCACTTTAGTAAATGTCTCCTCCCAGTTAACAGGAATAAACTTTTAAAAAAAAATTTTTTTATTAATTTTTATTACATTTATTGAGTTGACATTGGTTAGGAAAATTACAAAAGTTTCAAGTGTACAGTTCTATAATCCATCATCTGCATATTGCATTGTGTGCTCACCACCCAGAGATAGTTCTCCTTCCATCACCGTATAGTTGACCCCCACCACCACCATTCTCCCCCATTACCCTCTGATAACCACTCAACTATTATTGTCTGTGTCTATGAGCTTTTGTGTGTTTGTCTTGTCCATTTGTTGCTATCAGTTTATATACCACATATGAGTGAAATCTTACGCTTTTTTACTTTCTCTATCTTACTTCACTAAACATGATGATCTCAAGATCCATCATATTGTCACAAACAGCAGTATTTCATCTTTTCTTATAGCTGAATAATACTCCATTGTGTATATGTACCACAGCTCCTTTATCCAGTCTTCCATCGAAGGACTCTTTGGTTGTTTCCATGTCTTGGCCACTGTGAATAATGAACATCAGAATACATATATCTTTATGGATAAATGTTTTCAGATTTTTGGGGTGGATACCCAGCAGAGGTATGATAATTTTTTTCCTAAGTTTTTGAGAAAACTCCATACTGTTTTTCATAGTGTCTGTACCAATTTATATTCCCACCAGCTCTGTGAAAGGGTTCCCTTTTCTCCACACCCTCTCCAACACTTGTCACTCCTTGTCTTAGTGATAACAGCCATTTTAACAGGTGTGAGGTGATATCTTGTTGTGGTTTTGATTTGCATTTCCCTAATACTTGTAACTAGTTGAGCATTTTTTCATACATCTGTTAGCTGTTTGTCTTCTTGGGAGAAGTGGCAGTACAGGTCCTCTGCCTATTTTTTAATTGAAAAATTATTTGTTTTTTTGTTGTTGAGTTATATGACTTTTTAAAATATATTTTGGATATTAACCCCTTATTGGAATTGTTTGTAAATATCTTCTATTCGATTGGTTACCTCTTTGTTTTGTTGGTGGTTTCTTTTGCTGTGCAGAGCTTTTTAGTTTGATATAATCTCCATGAAAATCACAATGGCATTTTTTAAAGAACTAGAACAAAAGAAATAATCATATTTATATGGAATCACAAAAGACCCCAAATAGCCAAAACAATCCTGACAAAAGAGAACAAGGCCTTAGGTTTATCCTGACTTCAGTTTATCCCACAAAGTGACAACAATCAAAACAGCATGGTATTGGCAGAAAAACAGACACACAGACCAATAGAATAGAATTGAAAACCCAGGAATAAAACCACAGTCATGTGGGCAGATAATTTTTTATAAAAATGACAAAAACATATAATGGAGAAAAGAAAGCCTCCTCAATAAATGGTGCTGGAGAAATTGGAAAGCCACATGCAAAAGAATGAAATTAAACTGCCCTGATCACCATATACCAAAATGAACTAAAGATGGATCAAAGACGTAAACAGGAGACTTGAACAATAAATTCCATATAAGAAACCATAGGTACTAAACTTATGGACCTTGGGGATCAGAGAGGATTTTATGAATTTGACCTCAAAGGCAAGGGAACTAAAAGCAAAAATAAATGAATGGGACTGTATCAGACTGACAGGAATAAAGTTTATACTTGGATTGGAAAATATAAGGGAGCTTTATGTGGCCAAGGTAACTGTGTACATCTCTGAAACAGTGCCCTTGCAGGGGACAGTCCCTGCATCAGAGCCCATCTCTCTAGCAGTGTCATCCTCTGGTCCCTCGTCTAGTTTAACAGAGGCCATCTGCTCTGTGTGGGGGTCCAGGGTTGTGGAAAATCAGGTGAGTGAGACGCACTCCCACCCCTGGGAGCTGGGTCATTCCTGTGTCGTGTCTGCTGCCTCCTCCTGCAGAGACTGCTTCCATGAGGGCTTACAAAACCATTGTGAGAGGCATAAAGCTATGGTCTTAAATTCAAATGTATACCTGACATCACCTCACACCCATTAGAATGGCTACTATTAAAAAAAAAAACACACAAAAAGAAAATAACAAGTGTTGGTGAGGTTATGGAGGAATTGGAACCCCTGTGCATGGTAGGTGGGATGTGAAAATGGTTCAGCCATTATGGAAATCAGTGTGGCAGTGCCTCAAAAAATTAAAACTAAAACTACTGTATGAGCCAGCAATTCCACTTCTGAGTATTTATCCAAAGAAATGTGTAAACAAGTGCCCCCAAACATATTTGTACACCGAAGTTCATGGAAGCATTATTGACAATAGCTAAAATGTGGAAGCAACACAGGTGTCCATGCACAGATAAGCAAAATGTGGTCTGTGTCCTCAGTGGGCTATCATTCAGCCTTAAAAAGGAAGGAAATCCTCTCACATACTACCACAGGCATTGTGCCGAGTGAAATCGGCCAGGCACAAAATGACAAACACTGTATGACTTCACCTCCACAAGGTACTTGGAAGAGTCAAGTTCATCGGGACAGAAAGTAACATGGTGGGGTGGGGAGTTAGTGGTTAATGGGCACAAGAGTTTTACAAGAGGAAAGGTTCTGGAGGTGGATGGTGGCACAATAATGTGAGGCTATTTAATACCATCAGACTGCACACTAAACGTGGTTGAGATGGTAAATTTTATGTGTTTTTGCCTACAATTATTAAAAAAGGAAAATAAACAACATTGGAAAAATCATGTAAACTTGACGCTAACATGGAGCACCGTGCTAGAACAGAAAGCTGGTTGGTTTGTAGGGGGCAGGGTTGTAACCAAAGGCAACACCTCCCAGATTCTCAGTCTGCACCCTGTTCCTCGTCTGGGTTCATGGTCACAGCCCCTGCCCCTCTGTTACTTTACGCTGACTCGTCTTCGCAGGAGACCCACTCATGTCTTAGGGCAGTGGTTCTCAACCTTCCTAATGCCACAACCCTTTAATACAGTTCCAAGGGGTTGCAACCCACAGGTTGAGAACCGCTGTGGGTGTTGCTGACCTTCTTGATTCTTGCACCCATCAGCCGGAATCCCCTTCCTCCCTGGCAGCACTTTCGCTCAGCCACTCTCTGTCGAGGTGTATCTACTGAAATATTGTCACTTACAGATGGTAACTTAAAGTCAGATTTCTCCAAGAGGATGCACAAAGGTACAGAAACCTTGTAGAATGAACAATCACGGCACTGGTGATAGACCGCTGAGCGGTGGGCTGGGCACATCCTGGGCCTGTAAGTCACACCACTGGTCCACCCTCCCAGCTTCCAGAGACAGACCCAAGCCCTGCTCTGCCCTGGGGAAATCGGGCTGGTCTGTGTCGTGGGAAAAAACTCTCTTGTCCGAAGCAGCTGTGCAGCTGCTGTGGGAGGGTGAGGGCAGCTATCCTGCCGAGAATGTCTGGGACACAGGTGGTCTGGGTGGCCTTGGAAATAAGGGGTAGGTTTCCAGGGGTCAACCCAACACTTAACCCCCCAGCCGTTACCCTAGGACCCTCCCTGTTGAGAATCAAATGTAAAACTGTCCTCTAGTGGGAAGACGGGGCACAGGAAAAGGAGAGAGTTGAAGTGTTGGCTGAACCCGTTTTATCTCAAGAATTATTGTTTGCTGTGTTTCCTCCTCGTCTCGTGAAGGTCTCTCTGGTTTCCTCATCCCGGCCACCATCTCCAGACCAGCTTGCCTCCAGGCACTCCAGCGATGCCCCCGTCTTCCCCAAGACCTTGGACAACAGCGTGGCACCAGTGGCTGATTTCAACTATCCCCCAGAATTCTCCTCCTGCCTGGACAACTCTGCAGCCAAGCACAAGCTCCTGGTTAAGCCCCGCAACCAGCGGTCGAGCAAAATGAGGCGACTGTCTTCGGTAATTGTGCTTCTTCCCCACCACAACCCACACCCCTGCCCCCACCGCCTCTCTCCCCTCAGGGTCGCGTGCCCTCTCTGAGCGACCCCACTGGCCCACTGACCTGCTGCAGGAGGTGGTCATGTTGTCTTTTCAGCATAAATCAGATACTTCCCTTCCCTGCATAAACACTATTCACTCATTCATCCATTCGTTTATTCATCCATTCATTCGTTCTTCAACACTTACCAAGAACCTGCTATGTGCTGTGGGTCCATTGCCTTCCCACTAAATTCAGTGTGAAGTCCACGCTCCAGGTCTGGCACAGCCGGGCCCAGTCTGCCTCTCAGACTCCCTCTTACTCTCTCTCACTCAACACACTTCGACCTCCTTCTGCATTCTTGAGCTCCAGGCTGCCTCCAACCTCAGGCCCTGTACCTACTGTATCTCTTGCTTGAGGTGCTCTCTCCCTGGCGACTCCTTCTCAGTCTTGTGCTCTCAGCTCAGAGGTCCTCTCCCCACAGATGCCCACCTGACCCACCTTCCCACTACTACGTTCACTTCCTTCCTAGCACTGGCCACGCAGAGAAGTGACCTGTGGACGTGTTTATGCTCACTTGTTTATTGCCAGTCTTTTCTGGGGCCTTGCCCCAGCTGTATTGCTAGCCCCTGGAGCAAGGCTGGTTGCAGAGCTGAATGCATGAATGAATGAGCAAACGAATGAGTGAGTGACAGAAGCAGCCGCTGAACCGCTGGGATGGACACGCTGCCTTGGCTGAGGACCTGCTTAGTATCACAGGGATCATGGCCCTGTGAGGACCCACCCTTTTTGGGCACACTGCCTGGGGCAGTTGTCAGCTCCTAGTTCTGGGAGCTGGAACTCACTGGTGGAGTGCTTTAACTTCATGGGCCTGGGGTGAGAGGTCCCGTGGGGATGATGCCTTCTCCCTCGCCTGGTGGTGCCCACAGGGTCTCACCCCTGCAGGGGCTTAGAAACAGGGTATGGGCCACCCTGGCCACAGAGCATGACAGTGCTGAGAAAGATACAGACCAACATTCTCTCCCTCCTTCCATCAAGACGAGATTGTGGTACTTCAGCTGGTGACAGTGGCCTGGGGCCTCTCAGGATGTCAGGGACTTCCCAAGAGACTGTAAGATGCTTTTGAAACTCATGACAGAAGGCTTGACGTAAGTTTTAAAAGGTTGACTTTTGAGGGGACTAATGCTAGAGAAAGAGGCGAGCTGTGGTTACCTTCGGGCTAACATGCCCTTGGGCAGCGGGGGGCCTAGGGGACATGCCTACACACCCAGTGCATTGCCGGGTAAAGGTGCTAAGCTGTGGGGACTTGGAACGGCCCGTAACTGAGACCTACCTGTCCCTGTGCTGAGTGGAGCCACCTGGCAGGAACAAAGGCAGTTCCTGTTGGCCTTCAGGGCTGGGCTTTATTCCCACAGGGATGGCTTTGGCCTTGGCCTTGGCAACGGTGTGTGCAATCAGACACTGTCAGGCCAGGACTTGATGGCAGAGGGAAGCCTCGCTGCTACTCCAGGGGGAAGTGCAGCGTCCCTTCTTGAAGCGCCCTGGGCAGAGCTGTACTTCCTTCTCCACTTTTCAAGTTGACTTAGCCTTTGAACCATGTTTTTTAGCATATCAGAAAATCTGATTTCGTCAGTCTGGGTAAACAAGTCTCTTCCCCTGATTGAAACTGCCATTTCTGTCCCTTCCCCTCCTTCTTCCCTTCCCCTTCTAGGCAGGGAGCAGCATGGATATGTGAAGTTTGTGGACGTGTCTGTATTTTCCTGACTGGGCAGAGGTGTCTGGCAGTGGTCACCAGTATCACTTTGGGTCCTCAGTTGGAGGTCTCTGTCCATCATTGTCCATGCCCTTTCTGCCCTTTGGCCATGAGCTCTCTCCTCCTAACCATGAGGACCTTCCTGGTGCCCTGGCCCCTCTTGGTGTTTCTGTCCTGCTCTGCAGGTAGGAAAGAACCATCATGCTGTCCCTCTGCTGCCCTCCTGTCCCTGAGACTTCTGTAGGGGGTTCACTGCCCCTTTGGGCCTAAGTGGACAGTTTCCCTTGCTTTTCTGATCCCCCCCTAATATTTGGGGTTTCTTTCTTCATCACCGACTCTCTCACCCCCACCTCCAGGCTCAGGTACCTTTAGAGTCTCTACTTTAGTTCCTTTCTCCATTTGAGCAGAGCACTGTTTGTGCCCGGCCCCGTGTCTCCAACTCTGTCATCAGTGGGCTAAACTCCCTTCACATCATGTAGGTTCTGAATCTTTTGGAGTGCTAGAAGGAAAAAAAAAAAAAAAAAAAAGAGGGTGGATGGGTGGACTATTCTTACTTAAAAACCAATTTCTTGCATAGTAAAACAAAACAAAACAAAACCTCTTGGCTATAAAGATTGTAATTTTTGTTAGGAATTTGAAAAACACATTCAAGGTTGCATTTGGCTGAATCTACATGCCCCTACCAAAGCAGAGGTAAGGATAGACAAACTCTGTTTTTTATGGGGGCATTTTACTGCCCAGAATCATGCCCTGTGTGTGGTTCCAGTGCAGAAGTAGGATGCCCATATGTGCTTACACTAGCAGCTCTCCAAATCGGTTGGTCCTCATCCCAACCTAGGCAGTGCCAGGAGCAGGGGGTATTATTAACTCTGAGCAGCATGATTAGATGATTAGCCCAGGGTCACATGGCTAGCAGAGCTGCCAGCTCCCAGTCCCAAGTCCCAGACAGAGACTGGCACCTCCCCTCACCCTAGCACTACTCTTCAGCCAAGTCCTCTGCCCAGAGGTTAAATGGACCACCCAGACTCTGGCGAGAGGAGGTAGATGAGCAGGGAGCCACGATAGTCTCTATCCCACCGCAGGCTGAGCACTGGGTCCTCCTCTTCCACTTCCTTAGGAGGGGTCTAGGACGCCAAGCTGCTGTGAGGGACCGGAGGAGGAGGGGAGGGAGGCAGCAGGCTTGGAGTGGGCATGTGCATCCTTCCTGCTGTACCGGCCAGGAGCCCAGGCTGAGTCAGAAGCCACTCTGTTCCCTGCAAAGCCTTGCTCAAACCCATCCTCTGGAGTCTGTGCTCCACACCAGCACTTGTCTGGCCTTGCCCTCCACTAGAACGTCCTCGGAGCTGCCAGTGGCGCAGGTCGGGAGCTGTCTGCTCCTGAGCTCTGTGCTAAGCGTGGGTTCCAAGCATTTTAAAACATGACCCACATCCCAAAGAAGTTTCAGCGTCAGTGATTTCCCATAATAGCCAAACACCGGTAACACCTTTTGTATTAGGTTGGAGCAAATGTAATTGCGATTTTGGACCACGAATTTTAAATATTATAACTACACTCAAACACATCTTTATTAATCAAAATAGAAACAATTACAATCGACACATTTTTGCTGATGAGAAATAAGTTTGTTTATTCCTGGGATTCGATGAATTCTTGGAAAGCATTTTCTGCATCTTGCTCGTAGTGAAAGTGTTTTCTCCGCCAAAAGTTATTGAGATGCTTGAAAACATGGTAGTCGGTTGGTTAGAGGTCAGGTGAATACGGTGCATGAGGGAAAACCTCGTGGCCCAGTTCATTCAACTTTTGAAGCGTTGGTTGTGCAACGTGCGGTGGGGCATTGTCATGGAGAAGAATCGGGCCCTTTCTCTTGACCAGTGTAGCTACAGGCGTGGCAGTTTTCGGTGCACCTCATCCATTTGCTGAGCACACTTCTCAGATGTAATGGTTTTGCTGGGACTCAGAAAGCTGTACTGGATCAGACCGGCAGCAGGCCACCAAACAGGGACCATGACCTTTTTTTTCTTTTTCTTTTTCTTTTTTTGTGCAAGTTTGGCTTTGGGAAGTGCTCTGGAGCTTCTGCTCAGTCCAACCACTGAGCTGGTCATCACCGGTTGTCATATAAAATCCACTTTTCATCACACATCAAAATCTGATTGAGAAATGGTTTGTTGTGTAGAGCAAGAGAAGACAACACATCAAAATGATGATTTTTTTATACATTTTTTATTTCTGGTCAACTCATGAGGCACCCATTTATCGAGGTTTTTCACCTTTCCAGTTTGCTTCAAATGCCCAAGGACCATAGAATGATCGCCATTGAGTTCTTGGGCAACTTCTCGTGTCGTTATAAGAGGATCAGCTTCGAGGATTGCTCTCAATTGGCTGTTGTCAACTTCCAATGGCTGGTCACTAAGCTCCTCATCTTCAAGGCCCTGTCTCCTTTGCAAAACTTCTTGAACCACCACTGCACTGTACGTTCGTTAGCAGTTCCTGGGCCAAACGCACTGTTGATGTTGCAAGTCGTCTCTGCTACTTTACGACCCATTTTGAACTTGAATAAGAAAATTGCTCAAATTTGCTTTTTGCCTAACATCACTTCCACAGTCTAAAATAAAAATAAGAGAAACAGCAAGTAATAAGTCATTAGCTAAAAAACATACAGCGAGAAATGCATATTAAAAGGATGTATAACGTAACCACATTTATTTAAGAATACATTCCAGTATCAAACACCAAATTTCAACAATGCAAAAACCGCAGTTATGTTTGCACCAACCTAATACCTGCAGCTTATTCTTCAGTTGGATTTCCTTGCACATCTTCCTCATTTTATACCCCAAGGAAGAGGATTATGTCTTGGCAAGAGTTAGCTTAGATATTGTTCAAACGTCCTAGTTATCCTTTGTTCTCTTGGCTCAGAGATGCCAACTGGAAAATGTTAAAATAACATCAATAAACAACAACAGAAAACCTAGAGCAGATATACCTGGAGTGTTTCCTAAAAAGGGAGAAGAGAGAGCTGTGCTTATGCAACGGACTGGGTAACTTTCCGGGTCTAATGTCATGAACTTTTTACCAAGTTCAATCTTAACATCTTCGACCTTTGGGTCATTTTCACATACCACTTTTGAATGAGTCATGGTTACCTTGATCTCCTGTCCTTCCCAAGAGAGCAGGAAGTGACTTTAGAAAGGAGAATGTCACTAAGTCTGAATTCCTGAGGCATTTTAGAAGAGAAGTGCCACAAGGTGGTGTAGCATTTATTGTCAAACCAGGAGGGCTTCGGGAGAGAAGGAGAGCCATAAGCCTCAGGAAAGGGGCCAGACTTCCTGTCAGAGCTCAGTTTGAGGCAGTCTCGGGGGCATGGGCACAGCACCCTGGAAGTGGGGGGAGAGGAGCCAGCCAGTCGTTCAGAACCAGAGTCTGGCCCATTCGGTAGCGGAAACTTGGCTGGACCTGAGTAGGGAGTGGGAAAAACAGTTCCAGAGCGAGAATGGAAGACTTTAAATTTAGCTGAGAAGTTTGGACTTTATCCTATAAGCTGTGGGTTGGTATTGAACCTGTCTGACATGGTATGAATCGTCTTTTAGGTAAACCAGTCTGTCCTGACAATGCAGGTGCAAACCCAGGGAGACAGCATTGAGGTGAGAGTCTGGCTCTGAGGCAGCCCAGGGTCACAGAGCACTTGCTTCCCATGGAGCTAATAAGGAAGCCTTGGCCAAAGGTTAGGCTGACATCCCATTGTAAATGGAACCAGAAACAACAGTCCTGTCCCATTTCAAACAGTACATATGGTCAGCCTAGGCTCACTGGGCTAAAATCAAGGTGTCATTTTTTTCCGTTCCATTTAAAATGGTACATCTGGTTAACCTACCAAAGAATCAACCTGTCTGAGCTCCGGGTTCTCCAGTTGCAAAGAAGGAATAGTAGTCCTTCCTCAGTGGGACGAATTGAGGAGTAAATGAAGTAATGAGTGTGGGGCATGAAGCATGACAGACCCTCACCTGGCGTTGGTCCCTTTCGCTTTGCTTCACTCTGTAGATCAGCATCCATTGGTTGTGTGGCTTGGTCACAAGAGCCTTAGAGGGTATAGCTGCCACTGTCCCGCTGACAGCTGAGTTTGTGAAGCAAGAATCCAAGCAGAGGGATTAGGAAAAGATGTCAGTATGTGAACATTCACTCAAGTGCCCACTTCTGGGACATACTACTGTCTTTAAACAATATGAAGCCCTGAACAGTGGGAAGGTCACAGCCTTCCTGATATTCAGCGTAAAGATGCTGTCTTTTGTCTTCTTCATCTCTCTTAGCGGGCACAATCTGAATCCCTGAGTGACCTGACCTACACCCTAGAGGAAGAGGAGTATGATGAGAAACCATCACCCCCAGCCAGCTCGGAAGACAAGCTCAGTGCTGGACAAGAGGATATGGTCCTAGACAGAGGCCCTGAGCCCAGGGGACCGGCCACCACGCTGCCCCCTGGGGGGGCTCGTGCAAGACGGGCACGCCTGCAGCATTGCCCGGCACTCAGTGCCAGTGCGGAGGAGGAGAGCTCTCCAGGAGACAATCCCCCCAGCTGCCCCACCACCCCAGAGGTCACAGAGCCTGTGTCACGCCAAGCACCCTGCTTAGAGTCCCCATTTCTGCCAGAAGCCTCCCCACACCCTGAAACCAACAGCAAAAATCAAAGGGAGGAGCTGTCCCTCACAAGCACAGGTCCCCCAGCCAGGGACACAGCTCATGAGGTGATTTGTGCTTCTGGAGACACTGAGAGTCAGTCATCTTCCCACATCTCTGGGGAAGACATGACACCTCCTGGGGCCAGCCCTGCCACCCCCGTAGAGACACCCTCTGGTGTAGATGGGCAAGACCACAATGTGCAGAAGGAGGTGGAGCTGACACTGGCAGTGCCCAGTCCTGACGGAGCAGGGACAGAATGTTCCGAGCCCCCTGCGCCAAGCCCTCCAGCCCCCAAGAGCTGCTTGAAGCACAAAGCCCTGGTGGCCAGCAAGAGCCTCATTGTATCCCCCTCCTCACCCACCTCAGAATCATCTCCAGAGGAGCCTACCCCCTGTGCCCTGGACAAGGAGGCCACCCCCCTGGAAGCCTGCAGGGCTGAGCTGGTTGAGTCCCCACACATGGGACCTGAAAGGGTGGCACGGGAGCAGAAAACCACAAGAGGAGGTGGTGAGCCTCGGGGTGTGAAGAAGTTCTCAGTGTCCTCAAGCCGGGCGTGGCCACGCACAGGCCACAGAGAACAGCTGGAGCAACCTGGTCCTGTGGGTCCTGCCACTGTTCCCTCCATTGTCCGGCTGCCCCTGCGAAGGAGCGGCCTGGCCTGGAGGAGCGAGGCTGCCCTCGATGACCTCCAGGTACCTCCTGTGCCCCAGAACCAAAAACTGGACCCTCAGGAGCCACCCTCACCAGCTGAGTGCAGCTCTCAGGACCTGGGGGACAGGGTGGCCAGCCAGGCAGGGCCAGGCCAGAACCCCCAGGATGCAGTGAACATGCCAGCCACAAGTGACCCCTGCCCTGCTGCCCAGGAGCCACCTACCTGTGGGGACAGAAGCCCCTTCCCCATCAAGCTCCGCTCCACGTCTCTCTCTTTTAAACACAGAGATGTGTCCTCGCCGGAAGTGAAAGGAATCAAGAGGTACAGTGCTGAGGTCAGGCTAGAAAAGGGAGGACTGACCCTGCTCTCCAAAGAGGACAAGTGTCACATGGGGACAGCCCCCACTACTAGGGGGGCCAGGTCGCCGAATGACCAGGGGAAAGGGAAGGCCCGGTCATCAGAGCAGCTCGGCTCCAAGCCACCTCTGCCCAGGAAGCCACTTCTGCAGACTCTCACCCTCCCGTACCCGCCCACATCCACGGCTGTCAGCCCTGGAGAGCTGGATAAAGCTGTGCCGGCCCCGGACCCCAGGAAGGACAGTCAGACGGCAGAGAAAAGGTCGCCCCAACGGGGAGCTGGTAAGAGGGTATCTGGGAAGGCACAGGACAATGGGGCATCACATTAGAGCGAATAGCTTGCTGGACAGCCACCAAGTATGTAAATACTTTGGGTAAAATTCTTGTTGCAGGGGAATTAGAAGAAAACATCAGAATTCCTCATGGTGCCACTTACATGTTTAAGAGTTAGGGATGGATGGTAGAGAAGGGGAAACAAAGTCCAGGTTTTGTTTTAAGTTCTGAGACATCAGGAAATTGTCCACTCTCACTTTGCTGTGTCTTAGTCCCTGAGAGGACGTGGGCCCCCCGTGCACCACTCACATGCCTCTCCACTGTTTCCCTTGGGAGTTTGATGAGACCCAGAACCCAGGGACGTGTGCTGTTCTTGATTGTAAAATGAGGCATCTGGCTCCTCTGTCACTTAGTGTCCTCTGACCTTCCTCCTGTTTAATAATCAGGCTCGTGGGGCCCAGCATCACTCCAAAAGCTCCCCATATATTGGAGTCATAGTCTTTGTCAAGTGTGAACTCCCCAGAGGGTGGGCTTTAGCTGCCCGTCCCAAAAGGGAAATGGAGTTTTAAGACTAGGGCAGAATGCAAGAATCTTCTAAAGCAACTGTCTTCTAAAAATGAGCAGAGAGGAAACTGATGACTATTCTAAGTCGTTAACATTTGTCACTTTTTATTGCTAGTGTTTCCAATGAAATGGGCAGCCTGTTGGAAATGGGTATTGGCAGTGGAGGCGGAGAGCCTTCCACTGGTCAGTTCTTTCATTAACGGAGAGCAGAGTGCCAGAAAATGAAGCTCCCGAAGGAGTCGCGTGCACAGGGGACGAGGGCCCTGGGAAGAAGTGTTCCATGGCAAATTTAATTTAACGAAAACAACAACAACAAAAAGCCTTTCAGGGTATTCTAAGTGGCTACCCTAAGTCCAGGACACCACCTAAGCTCTGCACTGTGGCACAAAAAGAAATAGAATCCAGTTGTTTTCTTAGGGTGCCTCCACTCTAAAAGCCAGATGGAGGGCACACACAGGAGGGAGAAATTCGTTCTCATGAAGCAATGTGAACACAGGTTCAAAGAAGTTCTAATCCTTTCTGTCTTTCTCCTAGGAAATTAGTAAAAGTGCAGTGTACAACATGCTTTAAGTTCCTAAGGTGATACCCACCGATGCAGGCAGCCCCAGGGAGACGGGCCTGGAAAACGCCCCCGAAGCGCATGCATGGCCTTCCTGGTCCAAGGCCCTGGCTCAGCTCTGATTGTCTGCTACTGCTGCCACTTTATTAGGACAGCCATTGAGGGAGCAGTGGGGGAGGTTCAAGCTGTAGCTGAGGATCCAGCCTGCCAATTTGCAGCCAGGTTATTGAAGCCATTGCAGAGTGTTTCAAAAAGCTGCTCCATGAAACAGCGAAGGGGGAGGGGCTTGCCCTGTGCAGGTGAAACCCTGACATCAGCTCCACTGACCCTTATGACCTGGAATGGAAAATGTCCCTCAAGGGCTTGTGGGATGAATGGAACTTAAACACAGGACACTCAGGTTCACAGTGAGAGCTGGGAAAGAAGCTTCAGAGAGCAGTGCTTGGACATTAATAATTCATGATTTCCTCAGCCTGCACTGCGAGAGTTAGGCTTTGTTCATTGTCAAATGCCTGAAATGGGCTCTAGTTAAAGACCTGATGTTTTTCTTCTTTGATTTATAAAATACAATGCAGTGTTTATTTATTAACGGCTTTGCTTAAATAGGAGAGAATTGCCTTGTCCATCTATGTTTATTAACATCCTCTAAGCCACAGATATAACCAATTCAATGAATGTCAGAGTGAAAGAATCTAGGTTACTTTATGGGACACAGGTAGTGAGTTTTATTTCTGTGTAGAGAGGAGGGAAGAATGACCCACATTCTTTTGGAAACCGACCCTCCCAGTGTGTGGTGGGGGGTTGGTTAATATTTGAGGGACTGGTGCCAAGACAGGCTGTGGCTTCTGTGTGGTCCCACCCAGGACACTGGGGTCCAGAGCTGCCTTGTGTAGACCAGAGTAGGATCTCAGGGTTCAAGCTGCTGGACCCCATCAGTGAAGCAGCCTCCCTTTCCCAGACACTGGATTTGCTTGCGGTTGAATTCACTATTATTACCTGTACTGTCATCCTCAGTTATAGCAGCTGAAGACAATTCAATTCATATAAAACCTACCAATCATAAAAGTTTTACTAATAGTATTACTCCAGTTTCCAGAGGGGCCTAATTATTGCTGTGAAGGATCTCACAGTGGCAAGCACTTTGCCCAGAACTCCCAGATGGGCTGCCATCTCCCCTGTCCCCCTGCCAGGGCTAGGAACCCTAAGTCAGGTCCCAGGTGGGTGAGGGGCTCAGCCTCGGGGACTCAAGCTGCTGTGTGCCTAGTGCTCCTGCTTGCTCCCCTCTGCTCTTCCTGGAAGGCATGGGGAAGCCGCTCAGTGGGGGAAGCGGGGAGGATTAGATGGTTGTTGCAATAAACAGAGGACCCCAGCTTGCCGAGTGGGCCAGGCCTCACAGGGCCACCTCCAGGTGGTTGCTGCAAGCCCAGGACAACTACTACTCAGCGGATGCACCAGAGCAGGTGAATAGCCCGGGGTCCTCAGACTTGTTCGCCTGTGCAGGACATTACCTGTCCTCCTGGTGCACCAATCCAGCCCAGAGTCTCAACTACCACTTCCTGTGCACAGGATTAGAACTTGAACAAAGCAATTGGAGATTCTCATTTGGAAAAATGGTAAAATACAGAAAGTATATAGAAAAAAAGCAGTCACCTACGAGTCTACTCTATAGATATTTTCCCCGTTAGCCATTCCTTCTAGTTTTTCTTTCCTATGTGTGCGTGTGCGTGTGTGCGCGCGTGTGTGCATGTGTGTGTGTATGTGCGTGCGTGTGCGCGTGTGCGTGTGTGTGTGCGTGTGTGCGCGTGTGCGTGTGTGCGCGTGTGCGTGTGCGTGTGCGCGTGCGTGTGTGTGCGCGCGTGTGTGTGTGTGCGCGCGCGTGTGTGCGCGCACGTGTGTGTGTGCGCGCGCGTGTGTGCGTGCGCGTGTGTGCGTGTGTGTGTGCGCGCGCGTGTGTGCGTGCGCGTGTGTGCGTGTGTGTGTGTGTGTGTGTGTGTGTGTTTTGGACAGTAGCTTGACAATTGCCATCCTCACCTAGAGCCTCATTTGATAACCACCAGCCTCAGCCTCCAATCCAAGCTTATTCCCTGTAAATCAGACGAGCGGCACAGTGACACACCCAGGTCTCAGACCCTCTTTTCTATTTCACGTATTCCTGCCCTGTGCACGACATGTGCTGGCCCCAGAAGGTAGTCAGGGAAAGCGCAGGGGCCTCGCCCTCAGGGAGCTGACCAGCAGCTGGATGTCACGGGGGAGAGTAGATAGATGCCCATTTCTTACTGTGGCCATCAGGGACGTTTTCTGGAGGAAATGAATTCAAAGACACTGTCACCTGAGGACACAGTTATTTCAGGGCATTCGGGTTCATTTAAGTAGAATACATGGGGATGTTTTCGGTATAACACTAAAAATATATTTCTATATATTCTTAAAGGAAACCAACTTTGCTCACACTTACCTTCTTTTTAGCCTTATGCTCCTGTCCACAGTCCCTTACTGAGGGAGTGGGCTCAGCACTTTGGCCTCCATTCCCCACCTTCCGTCTGCTCCTCAAACCCCATATGTCCCCTCAGCTCCCTGCACAGGACACGTCATGGATCCCTGCCACCTGTTGCCTGACATTCTCTCTTCCCTTGACTCCCTCTGTCACAGCAGCGGGCCCCTCACCATCAGCGGGCAGCCCTGATTGACATCTCACCATTCATAATTCAGTTTATCACACCTCGCCCACCCCAGACCGTTGTCCTTCTCAGTGCCCCCATCTATCCAGGTACACCGGCAAGAGATCCCAGAGTCATTAAAAATATTTGCACATGGGAACTACTGAAAGGCCAAAAAAAAAAAAAAATTACAGGAAAAATCACCTTGTAATCCTACTACATAGACAATGACATAAAAAGTGACTTGCAATTGTAACCAAAGTGAAGTAAACACTCGCCACCCTACCTCTCCCACGGATACCACTTAAAACCCAGACCACGTGGAAGGTGGAAAAGGGCTGGAAGACGGGGCAGGGAGATCAGGGTGCTAGAGATGACCCTACTTGCCCACCTCATCTCTGCAGTCTGGGTTGATGCGTAGCAGTAGGCTTTCTGGCTCACAGGGCATGTGGTTTTAATTTCATAGACAGCTAACTTCCCATGATCCTCTGTAAAGGTTGGACCGGCTCACACTTCTTCAACCAGGATAGGGACTATTTTTCCACCCACTTATCAGCACCAGGTGTTGTCAGTCTGGTTGTTTATCAATCTGATGGATGAAAAGTATCCATTATGTTGCACTCCTAGGTCAGCTAGTCGTGCTCGTCCTCCCTCACCCTGCCCCCACGTCAGCCCTCATCATCTTTAACCGGTCTCCAACAGCTCCTCCCCCAGCTCTCTGGTCTCACCCTCTCCTCCCAAGTCATGGGCCTAACTGTAGAGCTGTCTTCTTTTAAAAGCTCTCAGAGCCTTCCTGGTGTGTGTGTGTGTGTGTGTGTGTGTGTGTGTGTGTGTATAGAATAAAATTCAAACACCAGGATAAGGTATTTAAGGTTTTTTCCCCCTTTATTAAATTGGGTGACATTGGTCAGTAAAATTATACAGGTTTCAAGTGTACAATTCTGTAATACTTCATCTTAAATTGCATTGTGCGCTCACCACTCAGAGTCAGTTCTCCTTCCATCACCATAAAGGGGGTCAAATATATGGTCATGGAAGGCTTTTTAGATTTGGGCCATCAACATTTCTGCCTTCCTCATCGGCCATGCCTTCACTCTCTCTCACATCTTCCCCTACCCCACCTCTGTCACCAGCTCCTCTCAGAACTCTGCACACACCCCTGCTGGCTCTGAGCACACGCCACTTTGCCCCTGAACTTGACCTTGAGCTCCCTGAAAACATCATGCCTGGAAGTGCCTGTCTTGCAGTGGGTGTTCCTGAGCTGTGCTCACACGACCAGGTGCAGGGACAAGGGAGGGGAACAAGCAAGGCAGAGGGCTGGGTGATGAGATTGGTGAGCCTGGGTTTGGACATTTTACTCTGAGGTCCACCTCCTAGGTGCTGTGGGATTCTGAGCAGGTAAGTTTCTTAACCTCTGAGTTTTAATTTCCTCCTTTGTAATGTGAGGTCATTAGTAATACTTAGGGCAGCAAAAGCATTTTAACTACAAAATGTGATAGTTTCATACCGTACAGTCCCATTTTCCTAAGATGTACCAAAATAGCCTCCTCTGGCCACATAGAACAGTATATGACCATGGCATTCTTCTGGTCCTGGTTCTGATGAAGGTGTCGGTGCGTAGGTATAAGCCCCAGAAAGATGCACAGTATAGTGGGGTTCATGAACCACCACCCAGCACTCTGAGGACATGTGTGGGTCCTGGGAGGGGAGAGGAAGGAAGGGGATTTGTAGAACATTTTCTCAGAGACACAGCTGTTTTAGGGCAGTGCTTCTCAAACTTAGAAGGGCATGCGAATCTTGTTCAAACGAAGGTTCTGATGCAATAGGTCCAGAGGGCAAGACTACTGGTCCTCAGACCATACTTTGAGTAGCAAGGATCCAGAAATGTGCTTTCTGACACAGAGCCACTAGCTGTATATGACTGTTTAAATGTAAACTTAAATTTAAATTACATTTTAAAATTCCATTGCTCAGCCACACTGGGCTGCCTTTCCAGAGCTCAGCAGCTGCCTATCATTGCAGAAACTTCTACTGGATGGTGCTGATTTAGATAACGCTCTAATTCAAAGCTGCCATTAGCAAGTAACATCTTTCTGAGACCCTGGGAGGCTCCTGCTTTCCTGAAAATGTCCTTAGGGTCAAAGTGCCATAATATTTTTCACCTGTTCATCCGTATGCTTTTCTACAAATTCTACCTATGAACAACAGAGCCCTAAGACAGTTAGTATTGGTGCTGTGACAACAAACAAAGCTGACCCCAGGTCCCCCTTTGGGAAAAGACTTGCATAAATTCCTTGTGTGGAGCCCTGCACAAACCCACACGCTGTCCACTCTCCCCTGTGAATGTGCACTGTTGCCAGACCCTCGTAAGTGCTGATACCAGGGGACTTTCTCACTCTGTCGGCCCTTTCACCAGGACTGGGTTAGTTATAAAACCATGGCATGCTGAGGTTCTAGTGTCATTTAACTGATTGCACCCTACATGCACGAGCGAGTGAGATGCTTCACAGACAGTGTCCATGGCCCAAGGAGGAAGCACAGCCCTGGCCCTCACTAGCTGTCACCTGTTAGGCTGTACACTCTCTCGGGGACATTTAGAGCAAGGGACATTTTCCCCCTGACATGTGGGTTTGAAGGTTGTGAGAGAGGAGAAGTATGGGGCAGAGAAGGAGGGTTTCAGGGGAGCTGGGTGAGGAGGAGACCCCGGCAGTGCCTCCTGACTTTGAGTAGGGACAGTTTGGCCCTGGTGACCCAGAAAGAGACTGAAACATAGTTGCTCTCCTCCCTGAGAGCTCCATGTTCCATGGGGCTGTGAAGTGAGTGTGTGTTCAGAGAGGCAGGCTCTTGCTTCTGCTGATCGTTGGGTCATATATTATGGGGACCAGGGGCTGGAACGGATCCAGGGGAATCTTCTGAGAATGGGGAAGAGGAGACTGAGTGGGTAAGGTAGGCGCAGCAGTAGGAAAGGCCAGTGGGCCGGGGACTCCAGAGTGCCTCTGAAGGTCTGGGGAAGTGAAGAGGCCAGGAAGGGCCTGCCACTGGGGGAGAGGTGTCCTTGGGAGAGCCCTTGCCCCTTGCGGCGGCAGCCTTGCCTAATCTCAGTATAGAAACAGCTCTGTGATGCAGACTTGCCTCATTTCTCCATGTGGACAGGGAGGTAGACTATTTTCCTGGTTGCTAGCCAAGCACTGAGTCCTGATTATCTTAGCATTGTTTGTTTGTTTTTACTTTTTATTGAAGAATGATACACATGTGGGAGCAGTTCAGTGGATTTCCACACACTGAACACAGAGACCAAAAAGCAGAATGAGATCAGTACCCAGAGGCCCCTCCCATGCACCCTTCTAGCTGGTTCTGGAACTCATTTACCGCACCATTGTCTATGGAACCCTCTATTCCCAATTGTTAATGCAAGAGGGCCTGTGGGCCATGTGCTGGAGAGATACGTTAGATCAGAACCACCTCCCTTTCTGTGGTCTCGGGGTCTACCATGGGGCCTGGTGCCTAGTAGGCACTCAGCAGGTATAGTCGGTTGTGGACATTTGCAGTAGTTAAGTTTCATAACGTCATCACAAACACTGAATTAGCAGGTACTGAGCCATCACTTTTAGGGGTCCTACAGGGTAAGGTCCCTGCAAACACATTTTCATCTGATGATCAATACATAACCTGGCTGCTGTGCATATGTCTGCAAATGACCAAGAAGAGTCATAGGTATCGATTTAGGGGTTTCAAAGATATTTTAGCAAGTAGCCAAATTTTCAGATGTGGAATTTGCAAACAGTGAAGACTGACTGCTTGTTGAATGAGTAAAGGAAGCAATGTGATGAGTTGAATTTGGAGCTAGGGCACAGCCCCTTCGTGTATCATCACAAAACAGGAGCTCGCTCTGTGAAAAGCCCTTGCCCACTCTCACAACGCTCAGCGTGGGTTTTTTTTTTGGTTTTTTTTTTTTTGGCTTTTTGGTATGTGGGCAGCTCCCTGACTGGGAATCGAACCCAGGCTGCAGCCCTGACAGCGCCAGCGCCGAAGCCTTAAGCCACTACACCATCAGGGAACTCCTCAGCGTGGTTTTGAGAGACACATGTGCTAGCATCCAGGTTGCCCAGGTTCTGTGATGACATCACGAAGCCTAGACAGCACCAGTGAAGAGCGGCTGCAGACTCTGCCATATGTATTGATCAGCCACTCTCTGCGTAAGCTAACACTGACAATACATCAATAAATAAAGGCTCTAAAAACAACCCCTCAACTTGCATCCAGGAAGTCTGGCACAACTGCTCCATGTGGATGCCCTGCACACAGACCAGCGACCCCTGTAGTGCCTGCCTGCCTCTTTGGCTCCACATAAATGAGGGCCTTGGGAGAGGACCTGGAAGCAAGACAAGCAGGAGGCCGCCTGTTGTGGAAGCCCTGAGACACTGTTCTGGCTTCACCTCATTGTGGAAGGTGTGGGCGACGCACCCGCCTTCCATCAGAAATCTTAGAGAGCCCACTCAGGCCTCTCCCGCCACAGAGAGTGTTCTGAGGGGCTCGGAATGGGCGGGTGAAGTGTGTTTTTAAGATGAAAGCGTAACAGAAATAGATGAGAAGGGCTGTGCCCAAGTGTTAACACATTTTCTATTGGTCGTGGGTTTATGGGGAAACTTGTCCCCTCCTATACGCTTCTGTCTGCCCCCCTGAATTTCTACAGCATGCGTGAGCACTTTTGTAAACAAGGGAGACATTTCATGAAAGAAGAAAAGATTCTTAAAAACTGCTGCTTTAAAAATGGCAGCATATACCACATGTTTAAGAGGCACCAGAATCCTACTGCCCTGCTGTGGGTTAGCTTAGGGCAGAGAGTATCTGCTTGATTTTCTCCATCAAAGGGCAAGGAAATGGGGTCGTTTATACTCATGCCTACCTGTCAGCTTCCTGACTCACGGCCTGCCGTATGGGTGGTAGACCCCTGTTAGAGTCCCACTCTCATCCCCTTAGCCTGTCCTTGTAGGAGTTTTTGTGAATGAAAGAGGCAGTACCTTCATGCTGAATCTAATAGGCACCCCAAAACCAAACCAAACAAACCCCATCACCAACAAGTAAGTTAAAATGAAGCAGCAATAAGTGGCATCTCTCACAGTGGGGTGGTTGGGTATCTCTAGACATGGAGGATTTTCTAGTTAATTTTAGGTCTTCCTAAATACAAATAACTTGGTTAAAATTGTGTTTTGAGGCAGAAAGAGGAGAACAAAGAAGTGTTTTCAACTCCTTTTATTTAACTGGTTGCCATCTCTATATTACCCTGGAATTAACCTGTTTAATCTCAGAAGCTTTTTTATGACGGAACCTTGACCCTGAACGTTCCTGCTGTAAGGCCTGTGGGCGCTGAAACCTGCCTTAAATTGCACATTTCCTGTGTCCTCTTCTGCCCTTTCTCCTGCCCTTCCCTTGTAGAGTATGGCACACACCCCGCAACCCTTGTCCCTGCAGTGAGTGCCAGGTGTGGGGTGTGGGGTGCAGATCAGAGTGGCCACCTAGGCTTCTACCACAGAGCAGAACAGCCCATCATCCAGGCGCCCTGCCTGTGCCCACCTGGGACAGGGACTTACCTGTAGGGTACCTGAGGCTCCAAGTGGAATCTCAGGGCTTTCTGAATCATGGCTGGGAGCTAGTGTGGTTGTCCTCTGTTCTTCCTGGTATGTGGAACCCATCATTCCTGTGCCCTCTCCCCATGAGGCTGGCCCTGGACAGTCCCTCGAAAAGGGTATGAGAAGTATTATATCTAGGTTGCTCTGATTCACTTGCATTCCTGACAAGGAGGAAATGGCGAGGAGAGTACAGAGTTCGGGGAGGGACCAGAACAGGCTTCACGGGGATGCACTCCCTGCACAGCCTCCCGAGGTGCCCCTTGGGTTAACCCCTCACCGTCCTCGTAGGGACCGCAAAGAGACGGAGGTCCCCTCTCAGTCATCCTGCCTGCCCGCAGCCCCCGGGGCTGGCCTTCCTCCTCCTTTTGCTCAGCCTGGAAGGTTTGCTCTCCCAGCCACAGACAGCACCCTCAGACATTGCCCAGAGCAAATGAAGGATGGATAGATGCATGTGGAGGGAGGGAGGGAGGGAGGGAGGGAGGGAGGGGAGGGGAGGGGAAATACTGGGCTCTGGCTAACAGAGAGTTGGGCTGGATTATACATTTGGGAGTAATCCAGCACATCTCAGTATTGAAATCAGGAATGGGACAGAGAACATTGTGGAAAGACAAGCTAAAAACTGAGGGTCTGGAACAAGGAGAACTTCCCAGTTGGGAGCAAGCACCAAGCAAGGATCTGAAGAGGGAATGCCCTAGGGGACGGGTCTCCCAAGAGTGGTTGTGTGGCCACACCAGAGCCACAGAGGGGTAAAGCATGTTGAGAACAGGGAAAGCCGTCGGCGTTTATGGGCCCGTGGTTGGGCAGTTGGCACCGTGCTCGTGTTGTGACTGGGTCAGGAAGTAGCGGAAGAGACACAGGCAGAGGCCGTAGGAGTTGAGGATGGAAAGGAATTGAGGACTGAGGCTTCACTGGGGATGGCGAGGCTCAGTGGAGACATTTTTCCTTGAGCTGGGGAGACCCAACCATTTTGCAAAGCAGCAAGGCAGTCAGCGGCTGGAAAGAGCCTGAAGAGGCAGGAAGGGACAAGGAACATGTCAGAGATGCAACAGGGTTCCCAGGGAACAGTGGGACACAGGTCTCAGGGAGTAGCCAGGAAAAGAGCAGGAGCTGTTCCCAGCTGCCCAGGCCAAAGGACAGGTCAGTGTACAAAGCCCGTGGTCTCAGCTCTGGCGGGAGACTGAGGTCCCTTGTCCCACCTTGGTAACCAGGGCACTGAGATACATGGTCTCCAAGTTGAATTGGAGACAGAAACAAACATAAATATCCTGTACACACCAGAGCAAGCGATGGCATATGTCAGACCTCAGCAAATGATGATGCTAAGTCATCTTGGACATCTGCTGGACACAGGTACTGCCTTCCCCTGGCTGCCTGAGGCGCACAGCGGAGCAGGGAAGAGAGAGGGGGCCGAGCTGGGCGTGTGGAGATGAACTCTATCGTCGTTCTGTGTGGTGGAGGCCGACATTCAAGGGGGCAGGCTGGGAGAACATTTAGATCTCGTGTACTCTTGAGAGAAAGGAGAATAGTAGTGTGCCTACAGCTTCAAACAAACCGGGAATCAGTAGTATGTACTGGTCCAAAATGACAGGCTTATATTAGGGAAATTTATCAATTTACATATTTCCTTTTATTTCATTCCAGAAAGTATCCCATAGGAGGAAGTTGGCACTAAAATGTGTCTATAGAAGCAGTTGCATTCAAATTTTGGTGGCCCAAGCCGGATGAGCATAATCTCTTTGGCATATCTTCATATAAGAAAACAAAGTCCCCCAAAGAAAAGTAACAGTCTCACCAGAGAAGATCCCGGTCCCCCTCCTCCCTCCCCGGCACCCTCTGCCCCATTGAGGCTCTGTACAGTGTCCTCAATGTGGGAGAGGGAGGGGTCAAAGGTGAGACTGAAGAGGGACTAGGACTGTTTCAACAACCTTGTGTTTCTGCCCACAGAGAAGGGCCTGCATCCCTCAGCAACGGGGCCTGGAGCTGAGGGCCAGCCTGGGCCACCCTGGATCCCTGTCGCTCGGCAGAAGCGGCGAGGGGCCCCAGAGCAGCCACCCAACCAGGAGGACAAGCCTGGGACCCGGACCCTGATGTCTGAAATAGGAAAGCAAGCCAAGGTGTCTGAGAGAGCACAGGTACTTAGAGCAAATTTCCTGTCCCTGTGTATGTGGGACAGAGCAGCCAGCTGGGACTGGGGGCTGGGACCCTTGAGGACAGCGCATCCTGCAAGGTCATGGTCATTACAGAGCCCATGGTCTGGGACGATGGCTGCTGTCTGCCCTACACATGTGCTGGGCTGTTGGAAAGGCAGAGAAGCTGGTGGATCACTTAGGCAGTGGAGATAGAGCTCTCTGCTCCCTGCTTCCTAGGCAACGCAGCATCTGGATAAATGGAACAGGGTTATAATAACTTCTCCATTAGATGTGGGTGACCACATCAACTGCTCCATCTCTGCTCATTACGCAGTGATGGACTAGCTCTGCTTTGGCTGCTCTGCTGCCCGCCTGCCAGGATTCTATACTCCCCACCTAGGGCTGCAGGGATGGAACGGGGGTTCTATATTGCACTCTGGACTGCAAGCAGCTTTCTCAAACCCAAACAACTGTGTTTAGAAGCAGGCCAAGACTCATGGCATTTGTGTTCCCCCTCATAGCCACCTCAGTGAACCCCTGTGTGGGGAGGCGACCCTGAGTCTGCAGTACGATCTGCTTCTCTTCATTTTAACCCAAACCTCAGTCATCCCCTTACCTGAGGACCCACATGCAGGCTTAGGGAATTTATAAAACAAATAGTATCCAGTGATCCGGTTTGGGGCATCTGTGAGCATACCAAGTGTCATAAAAATCCCAAAACTGTTTCCAAACACAGTTCATTCTGACTTTCAAATAGAACCCCTGCCATCTGCCATCTGGGTCTGGGGCCAGGGCTGGGGCCAGGGCAGAAGCCAGGACACCCTGTGTGTGCCCAGGAGAAGGCCCCACATTCTGAAAGCTAGATGTCATTGAATGCACAAAGCACAGCTCCCCCAGGGAAGCACAGTGGCATAGTTCCTAGTAGCAGAGAGGCTTTGTGACTTACTGCTTTGGGTTGTGTTTGTCCGTATCTGAACCTTGGGTGACTGGACAGTGTGTGTCTTTCTTGTAGGAGCCCATGATGCAAGCCGACTTTGTCCGCAGCAAGTCTTTCCTGATGGCCCCAGCTAAGCCCACCATGGAGCGGAGGCAGGGGGCAAAACTTCACCTCCAGGAGGGGCTGCAGAGAGGGATCTCCTTGTCCCATCAGAACTTGGGTAACTTGCAGAGTCCCAAACACTCTGAAATACATTTCTGGGGTGGGTCCTGTAGGTTTGGTTTGGTTTTCTTTTTGTTTTGTTTTGTTTTTAATTACACCACATTGATTTTTTTAAAACAGCTTTTTATTGAAATATCATTTCCATGCCATAAACCTCACTCATTTTAAGTGTACAATTCAGTGAGTTCTAATTGACAATGAGTATAAATTTACTGAGTTGTACAACCATCACAGTCTGGTTTTAGAACCTTCCCCTCACCCTAAAAAGCAATCTCTTCGCCATTTATAGGCATTTACCACTCTCCACCCAGCTCTAGGCAACTACAAATCTACTTTCTGTCTCCCTGTATTTACCTTTTTTAGACATTTCTTATAAATGGTATCATAAAATATGTGTTCTTTTGTGTCTGGCTTCTTTCACCGAGCATAGCATTTTTAGGTTACATCATGGTACGTATCAACATTTTAAAATTGCTTTTTAATTGTGGTAAAATACACATAACAAAGATTACCATCGTAACCCTTTTTAAGTGTGCAGTTTAGTAATCTTAAGAATATTTACAGTTGTACAACCAGTCCCCAGAGTTCTACAGTTTTATTCTGGAAGTTTCTCTCTTCTCACGGCATCGTTCTCATTGTTTGAGCCTGCCCATTAGCCTTTTTATCGTGGAAGTTATTCTGTGCCTAACTCTTCTCTACATTTTTATTTTATTTTATTTTTTGCACATTGAGGATTTTATGAGACCATGGTTAAGACCTTGAGGCATATTTTAAAGAAATGCAAGAGGCTTAAGTGAAAATCCAAACTCATTGCTCAGGTTTCTGTTTATTTTGTCTTCTTTTCAGCAGCTCAGTCTGCAGTGATGACGGAGAAAGAATTGCATCAGCTGAAGAGAGCCAGTTATGCCAGTGCAGATCAGCCGTCCTGGATGGAACTCGCCAGGAAGAAATCACAAGCTTGGAGTGACATGCCCCAAATTATAAAATAGGTTGACAAGAGTGTTGATTTAAAAAAAAAAATGTCCACCACCTTGACAGGTCACTTTGTGAAAAATGGCCACTAAAAGCAAACAAACTGTGAAACTTAATAGTGATTTTATCATCAGGTTATGGGAGGGCGAGCTCAGGGAAGAAGGAATCAGGCAAACAAGGAGGACAGACACACAGCCACAGTCTTGGGCCAGAGGTGCCGGAAAACAAGAACACCATTGAAAGGGGTCTGGAATGAGGCCCTGTGCCCAACGGTATGAATGCAAGTCTTTCAGAATCTCCTTGATCAAAGGAGCTTGGACAAGGAAGAAAATGGAAATGAAACGTGGACGCATAGCTAAGACGTGGCTGCAAGGCCAGACGAGAAAGCAGTCCGGGAGGAGGTGTGTCTGTACCTCTACTTGAGATCAGCTTGCGTCTCTGGTCATTGTCTTGCCTGTGGATCCTGTCTTCTCCTCTCATGTTTACTATGCGGCATGACATTTATGGTGAGCAGGGATACCATTTCCAAGAGCAGCTATAAAACAGTTTTCCTGAAGATTGTCATTCAATGAAGGAGCAGAAAGAACACGGCAGGATGCATCTGTTCATAGACCGTTTCCAAAAATAATTTTTAAACTTTTCCACTAGGCATCTTTGTCCTTAACCATTGCACAATGCATTGCCTGTTCAATAAAAGGTTTCAAACATGTTTCTTTTGCATGTTATTTCTATTCACATTTAGAGAACGCCTTCCAGCACTGAGTTAAATGCAAAGTGTGGAGTTTCACTTAATAGCTATCTCGTTTAAAATCTCGATTGGATTGATTTTGGAGTTTGAGTTTTTCTTAGATTATTTTCCCCCAATAAAATTTTGGTGTTTATTTTTGAAAGTCAGAAGATAATGTAGGGGTTTTTCTTCCCTCTTCTCATCTATTCAGTACAATAAATTAATATGAAAAGGTTGCATCTAATTAATCTAACCTGCACATTCATATTGAAAACTAGGTTTGCAATGCATTAGCCAGAATGACCCATGAATGCAGAGTGTGGAAAAGCCAGCAGAAGAAGAACATATATTTTAGGAATTGTGTCTCAGTTATATAATACTGCTATTTTTAAAAACACTTCCAGTTTGTTCCTTGGAACAAGCTAATCTCCATGGGAATATGCATATAGCTGGGGGCCTTTAGCCATCAGAATCAGTAAGACCTTATATATAGTCTAATTTGATTTTATGTGCCCTAAGTTCTACTTTTATAGTATTTTCCATCTTCATGAATAATTATTTTTCCAGCTGTTAGAACTACACAACTTGGTCAGGTCTACTTTTATTGAAAAATCCTAGGATAATCTATTTTTTTCCCAACCAAATTGAATTATGAATTACACTGTCTTAAAGAACATCCATACTGAATGTCCTGTAAACAAAAACCCCAGCCATCTAGCCTTGCTCCAAAAGCTTAGACATGAATGAATTTAACTAGAAAAAAATTTATCTTGGCTGTTATGACCCCAAACCATCATTTCTGCCAAAGACTACGATTAGTGTCTCACAGGAGAAAAGTGATCAAAAAAAAGAAAAACCCTGAGCAAAAATAAGTGTCCCTGCAATGTTAAGAAAAATGTTGACAATGCACTGTAGAATTGTATGCCTGAAACCTATGTAATCCTTGCTAACAGATGTCACCCCAATAAGTCTAACAATAAAAATGAATTAAAAAATTAAAAAAAAAAAAAAAGAAAAATGCAGTCAGTGACAGGGGCTCTAGATTTGAATTCGTTTTAAATGGAAGACCGAGGAAGGAAAAAAGAAAATGAAAACCAGCAATCTTTGTATTGGATCCTAAGAGCAACAATAGGGAAATATTTCTAGGGCAGCTGCAATGGCTTAAAAATATGTCCACACATTCTTGGATAGTCCTCCCATCAAAACGTGGGGCCTAATTCACCTTCATTGAGTGTGAAGCAGACTCAGTGCTTGCTCCTAACTCCAGAACATAGCAGAAGTGACAATGTGTGATTTCTGAAGCAAAGGTGATAAAAGACATAGCTGCTTCTACCCTGCATTCTTTTGAACTGCCCTTTCTGAGAGGTCAGTCTCCACATCTTTAGGATATTCAAGCAACCTGTGAGAGGCCCATGTGGAAAGCATTGACATCTCCTGTTATGGGCTGGATCGCACCTTCCCAACCCCCAGTTCATATGTTGAAGTCCTAACCCCCAGCATTTCAGAATATGACTATATTTGAAAACAGGACCTTTAAGAAGTTAAATGAGATTATTAGGGTGGGCTGTAATCCAATATGACTGGTGTGCGTATGAGAAGAAGAAATTTGACACAGACACACACAAAGGGATGATCATGTGACAACACAAGGAGAAGACAGCCATCTAAAAGCCAAAGAAAGAGGCTTCAGAAGACGTCAACCCTGCCAACACCTTGATCTCAGTCAGACTTGCAGCCTCCAGGGCTGGGCGATGGCATGTATCTGTTGCTTAAGCCCCCAGTCTGTGACACTTTGTTATGGCAGTCTACATAGACTAATGTACCTCCTGTCAATTATCGGCACCAACCTTCCAGCCGTGTGAACAAGCCCCTTAGAATTGGTTCCCTCAGCCCCTGTCAAGCCTTCAGATGACAGCAGCCCCACTGACATATTGTCTGTGACCTCATGAGAGATTGTAGGCCGGGCTGCTCCCAAATTCTGACCCACCGAAATTGTTAGGTAACAAATATTTGTTATTGTTGTAAGCCATTAAGGTTTGGACTAATTTTTTACTTAGCAGCAGGTAGCTAATATGGTAGTTCTATACTCTTCTTCTGGATCATAAAGTGAGAAGTCCTGATTTGTTTTTAAGTTAATATTATACTTGGGGTTAAGAACAGAATTATACACATTTATAGTCTGAGAAGTTTTATGTAGCACCTTGCAAACTATAGTCTGTCTTAGGTCGTGTGGCAGAGAGAGCTAGTGGGGTACACCAAAGACCTGTAATCCCCTCGCATAGTGTGGCATTGTTCCTGGAAGCAGATATCTGGCCAGAGACTTACATCTCCAGCTGCACCCACTCCCGCCCAATTCACACACATCCCGATACGTGGGCACCTGTCACTGAGTTCTGGCTGGTGGACTGTGAGCATCCCACATACAAAGCCCTGATTTTCTAGAAAGGGTCCAGGAAGGCAGTTGTGGTGGTGAGGAAGTGTCCTGTGGAAGAGACTTCAGAGAAAGACGTTCAGGCTTAGAGAGGTCGAGGGGAGGCAGGAGAGTTACCTTCAGATGTTTGAAAAAAGAAGGAATTGACTCATTCTGTGTAACTCCACAGCAGACAAACCAGGATCAGAAATGAAAGTTCCAGAGAAGGACAAAGACATGTGTGACTTATTAAGAGTTACCAGTATGGGACAGAATGCCCAGTCAGGAGTGAGCTCCCCAACACAAGGGGAGCAACCTGAGGAAGGATGGATGGCCATCCGTCAGGACACCATACAGATCTTGGCCCCGGAAAGGATTTTGGACTGAGTGGCCAACCCAGACCTGAGCTAGTCTTTATCTACTAAGGGAGGGCCTTTTACATTCATTTTGTAATGTAATTACATGGTATTGCTCTTAGTACTAATTACTACCAAGAACTAACCATCCAGAAAATGATCCAAATGGGCTTCTATTGCAGAAGGTGGTTGTTCAGAGTGGTTTGAAAGCTTTTTATTAGCAGGAGAAGGAAGACGGGCAGAAGCATCTCGTCAGTACATGGGCCTTTCCAGCCCCCTTCTATAGATGGATGTGATAGGGGAGGGGTACAGATCTGCTTCCCCAACCCCACCCTTGCATCTTCTGCTCAGTTCTGTGGAACTCCTGTGTAGAGGGAAATGTGTATTTATTCCCTGGTAGGTGAAAATGTCTAGTGAATAGGCTTCTTAGGACCAAATAGAAATAATGCAGGCTGACTGTATGCATTTTGGGTAATAGCACAAATGCTCAGACACTGGCTGACATTTCCTTTACTTGCATTGTGTAGCTTCCTTCCTGCCTTCTCCATAGGGAAATTACCCTTGTTAGCATGGAAATAAAGTAGAGATGTATTTGTGGTGCCCAGAAGATTATTAAAAGCGGTGGCAGTCAGGTGGGTGTTGGGGTGTGCTCCAGGAGTTTGCTTATTAACCTCTCCTAAGAGCACCAGGAGCATTTGCAGAGAGGCCAGAGGCCTCTAGACTTGCACACCTCTGCTATTACACTTGCAGAAGCACAGAAATCCAACATTCAGCCCACTCTCCAATAAAGAACAAGTTTCCCCTGAAAGATTCCCCATAGGAATAAGAATTCTGGTATCAAACTTAGGAAAATGCAAAATTGCTACTGAGACAGGAAACTAGGGGCAAATCACTAGGGAGTCCCTTTGACAAAATAAACCCAATCTTTCAGAAGCTAAAGCCTTTAAACTCAGATGCTCCATCTTTCTTCCCAGGGAAGGTAGTGAAAGGAAATGATCAGATTGTTGTCATCATTGCCCACACCCCCCAACCCCTGCCACCACTTCATCTACCCCGGGGACTGTCCAGGCTCCATGAGGCCAGAGCAAGAAGGAGAGGGTGGAAACCCCACCTTCAATTGCCGTCCTCTTAGAGCACTGTCCACTGGTGACCCTGAAATGCTTTGAGGACATGAAAAGTTTACAAAGGATGTGGGGCTACGCACTAAATTACTTGTGACCAAGTTTGGAGCCTGCTTTCCTGGCAGTGGCTGGAGCCAGACATGTCCTGGGTCACCTGCGGACCTTGGAAGTTCTAGAAACTCCTGCTCTTCCAGGCTGCAGTTCTGTATATCCACTGGGCACCTCTGCACTGGTTATAGCAGGTTTCTGGAACTCTTTCATTTATGGTCTCTTCCCACTGGGTGCTGGGCTTCCAAGCTATTAAAGGCTTAATTGTGTCCCCCCAAATTCATATGTTGAGATCCTAACCCCCAGTATCTCAGATGTAACTATATTAGGAGATAGGGCTTTTAAAGAGGTAATTAAGTTAAATGATGTCCCTATAGTAGGCCCTTATCTTATATGACCTAATAAGAAGAGATTAGGGTATAGACATGCACATAAGGAAGACTATGTAATGACACAGGGAGGAGACGGCCATCTGCAAGCCAAGGAGAGAGGCCTAAGAAGAAACCAAGCCTGTCAACACTTTGATCTTGTACTCCTGTCCCCCAGAATTATAAGAAAATAAGTTTCCATTGTTTAAGCCACCCAGCCTGTGGTGCTTTGTTATGGGAACCTGAGTAGACTAATACACAAGTCTAGTGTAGTCTATATGAAGGGTTGAGGCTGCCTCTCTAGGTCCAGGCTGGGGAAAGTGACTTCTTGGGCTCTCTAGCTCTGAGTCTTTGTGGTGAGCCCCAAAAAAGATCAGCTTATTTTCTTGAGCAAAAGCTTTAATACTTCTGGCAGGTGATTGTTTATTAAGAAAAAGAAGACACCCCCCCCCCCCCAGTTTTTAATTCTCCCTCTCTACTTTCTAATTACTTTAGTGTCTGTACCCCTCACAAGCTGTCAGGCCCTTCCTTTGGTTCTGTCTGCATAAGGTTGCAAGTTCCATTGGCAAGGCACCCAGCAGCCCTGGCAGCACCATCTTTTGCCAGTGTTTCTTTGCCCCCACCAACAGTGCTGTACCTGGCACACATTAGGTGCTCAGTTAATGTCTACTCGATGATACATAAATTAGGTACTTAGTGGCATAGATGTTTCCATGCAGGGTCAGTCTATAAGAAAACATCATTTCAGTCATATACGAGTATTCCTCACCCTCATTCATTCCCTGATTGTCAGAGGCCAGTCCAAGGGTTCTTAGTGGGAGTGGAAGAGCAGGGAGAGGTGGAAAGGAAGAGGTAGGAAAAAGAATCAGAAATACTGAGGATCTCGGGGGAGGGGTAGGAGAGGAGGAGGGAAGCTAAATATAAGGTGATGGAAAGAGAAGTCACATTAGGTGGTGAACTTATTATACATCAAGTTGACAATGCACTGTAGAATTGTATGCCTGAGACCTATGTAATCCTTGCTAACAGATGTCACCCCAATAAATCTAACAATAAAAATGAATTAAAAGAAAAAGAAATACGAGGATCTTTTTCCGAACTTCCCAAGCCAGCTCTTCTCTGGTGCATGTCACAGCAGACCTACCTCATACATGAGTACATGGAATGCAGCCTTCATACTGGCTTTTGGTGGCCCAAAGCATGGTGATCACTCTTGGTCAATGTCCCATGTACACTTGGGAACTGCTGGTATTGGGTGGAATGTTTTATGAATCTCACTTAAGTTGGTTGATAGTGTTGTTTGGGTCATTTATTTCCCTACAGTTTTCTGCCTACTTGTTCTGTCAATTTTTTATTGTTAAATTTATTGGGGTGACATCGGTAGTAAAAATTACACAGGTTCCAGGTGTACAATTCTACAATACATTGTCTATGTGTTATATTATGTGTTCATCACCCAGTGTCAGTTCTTTCTATCACAATATATTTGAGTCCCCATTCTTCCTCCCCAACCCACCTCCTCCCTTGCCCTCAGATAATCACTAAACTATTGACTGTGCCCATGAGTTTTTGTTTCCTTCTTGCTCTCAGTTTTATCTTCCACATGAGTGGAATCATGTGGTTCTTGTTTTTTTCTGTCTGGCTTATTTCACTTAGCATGATAATCTCAAGGTCCATCCATGTTGTCATAAATGGCAGTATTTCATCTTTTCTTATGACTGAGTAGTATTCCCTTGTATAAATGTACCACAACTTCTTTATCCAGTTGCCTATCAGAGGAAACTGGCTATTTTCATGACTTGGCCATTGTGAATAGTGCTGCGATGAACACTGGGGTACATACATCTCTGAGGACTGAAGTTTTCAAATTCCGGGGGTAGATACTCAGAGAAGGATTGCTGTTCTTAGTTTTTTGAGGAACCTCCACACTGTCCTCCCTAGCAGTTGTACCAGTTTGCATTTCTATCAGCAGGGTTCCTTTTTCTCCACAACCTTCCCAACACTGTTGTTCCTTGTCTTGTTGATAACAACCATTCTACCAGGTGTGAGGTGGTATCTCATTGTGGTTTTGATTTGCATTTCCCTAATAGCTAGTGAAGTTGAGCATTTTTTCATATGTCTGCTGGCCATTTGTATGTCTTCATGGGAGAAGTGTCTGTTCAGGTCATTTGTCCATTTTTTCGTTGAATTGTTTGTTTTTTCATTGTTGAGTTATACAGGTTCTTTATATATTTTAAATATTAGCCCCTTATCAGAGGCATTTTTTGCAAATATTTTCTCCCATTTGGTTGGTTGTCTCTTTGCTTTGTTGATCATTTCTTTTGTGTGCAGAGGTTTTTCATTTGATATCTATCTTCCCATTCATTTATTTTTGCTGTTACTTCCCTTGGTTTTGAGGTTAGGTTCATGAAGTCCTTTCCGAACCCGAGGTCTGTAAGTTTAGTACCAATGTTTTCTTGTATACAGTTTATTGTTTCAGGTCTTATGTGGAGCTCTTTAATCCATTTTGAGTTAATTTTTGTAAATGATGACAGTTCGCAGTTCAGATTCATTCTTTTGCATGTGGTTTTCTAATTTTCCCAGCACCATTTACTAAAGAGGCTTCCTTTTCCCCATTGTATGTTTTTCACTCCTTTGTGGAAAATTATCTGTCCTTATATTTATGAGTTTATTTCTGTTTTTTTGATTCTGTCCATTGGTCTGTGTGTCTGTTTTTCTGCCAATACCAAGCTGTTTTGATGATTGACACTTTATAGTATAGATTGAAATTGGGGAGTGTGATGCCTCCAGCCTTATTCTTTTTTTTTTTTTTTTGTAGGATTGCTTTGGCAATTCAGGGTCTATTATGTTTCCAAATGAATCTGATGATTCTTTTAGCTTCTTGAAAGAATGCGGGATTTTTATGTGAATTGTGTTAAATCTGTATATTGCTTTAGGTAATATGGCCATTTTAACTATGTTGATTCTTCCAATCCATGCACATGGAATATCTTTTCATTTCTCTGTGTCCTCTTCAATTCTTTTAGTAGTGTCTTATAGTTTTCAGTGTGTAAGTCCTTCATGCTCTTTGTGAAGTTTATTCCTTGGTGTTTTGTTCTTTTTGTTGCAATCACTAAAGGTATTATTTTCTTCATTTTTTTTCCTAAGTTTCATTTTTGGTATCTAGAAATGCAAATTGTTTTTGTACATTGATTTTGTATCTTGCAGCTTACTGTATTTGTTTATTGTTTCTAATAGTTTTCTGGTGGAGTCTTTAGTATTTTCTGTATAAATGATCATGTCATCTGCAGAAAGTGATAGTTGAACTTCTTCTCTCACAATTTGGATGTCTTTTATTTCTTTCTCTTACCTGATTGCTCTGATTAGAACTTCCATTACAATATCGAATGGCAGTGGCAACAGGCCCCATCCCTGTCTTGTTTCTGATTTTAGAAGAATAGGCTTTAGTTCTCCCCATTCAGTATGATATTAGCTGAGGGCTTGTATAGATGGCCTTTATTATGTTGAGGTACTTTCCTTCTATACCCGTTTTACTAAGTGTTTTGATCATAAGTGGATGTTGTATCCTGTCAAATGCTTTTTCTGCATCAATTGATATAATCACATGAATTTTATCTTTTATTTTGCTTATGTGGTGTACCACATTGAGTGATTTATATATGTCGAATCATCCTTGTGCCCCTGAAATGAATCCTACTTTATCATGGTGTATAATCTTTTGCATGCATTGCTGTATTCTGTTTGCTAATATTTGTTTAGGATTTTTGTATCTGTATTCATCAGAGATATTGGTCTATAGATTTCTTTTTTGTGTTATCCTTACCAGGTTTTGGTAGTAGACTAATGGCCTCTTAGAATGAGTTGGGAAGTATTGCATCTTCTTCAATTTTTGGAAGATTTTGAGGAGAATAGACATTAATTCCTCTTTGAATGCTTAATATAACTCACTGGTGAGGTGATCTGGTCCTGGGCTTTTGCCTTTGAGGAGGTTTTAGATGATGGTTTCAATTTCCTATCTGTTGATTGATCTATTTAGATTGTCCAGTTTTTCTTGGTTCATTCTAGGTAGACTATATGTTCCTAGAAACTTGTCCATTTCTCCTAGGTTGTTAAAATTGGTAGCATATAGCCCTTCATAATATTTTCTTATGATCCTTTATATTTCCGAGGTATCAGTCGTAATTTTTCCCCTTTCGTTTTTAATTTTGGTTATTTGTGTCTTTTCTCTTTGTCCCTTGGTATGCCTAGCTAAGGGGTTGATTCTGTCATTTACTAAAAGAGAGTGTTAAACTCTTCAACTCTAATTGTAGATTGTCTTATGTCTTGATTCATGTTTGCCTTTTATATTTTGAAGCTTTGTTGTTAGGGGTAAACACATATAGAATTATGTATTCTTGGAGACTTGATCCCTTTATCACTACATAATGTGTCTCTTTATCCATGATAATCTTCCTTGTTCTGAAGTTTACTTTAAATTAATATAGCTACTCCACCTTTCTTTCAGTTAACATTTTCATGGTATACCTTTCTTCATCCTTTTACTTTTAAACCATGTTTATCTTTATGTCTAAATTGGGTTTACTATAGATAGCACATAGTTGAGACACGCTTTTCTGTTTAAATGAGACTGTGTACCAATAAAACTTCATTTACAAAAACAGGCAGCCAGCCTGTGGGCCATAATTTGCTGACTCCTGAACTATAGAATAAAATGCATATGAAATGAAAAACCAAAGCCTTGCATTCCCAGAGGCATTCCCACTCTCCAGAGTAACCATATTTAATGATTTTCTATATTCTTTGACTAGTTAAACCCACAATTCTAGAAAATATGCTCATAACTCTGCTGTTTGATTTATTAATTCTACATGGCATCTACCAAGTCCCCCCTATAAAATGAGAAAACTGCCTGATTCACATTCTCTTTTCTCCACAACTTCCCAAGACTTGTCTTTTATAAACATATATATTTGTCATTTTGATTTTTTTTTCCTTTATAATGTTGCTGTTTTCTTTTCCAGTAACAAGACTACATGATGTGAGGGTTTTATTATTCCTATCACCCTGCACTCCGCATCCTTGCCTGATCACTGTCAGTTCCACTCTTACTTTTACAATACCCAGGTTGCAATGCTTACATTCCATTTTGTAAATTAACTAGGTCTTTGTTGCTCTATCAGAAGTTGATCCTAAAAATTGCAAACTAAGACATGGCATTGACAATATTTTAACTATGTAAATATTAATCACTACAGAACCAAGCAGTGTAATTGGATAAATCCTCTGGTACTAAAGGCATCTCTCCACAGAGAATGTCCCAAGCATCAAAGCCATGTGGATTGTTGTTGTTGTTGTTGTTGTTGTGTGTGTGTATTCCAGCAAATACACGTAATTGTATCACATTTTAGTTTGCAGTCTTATCCTGGAAATCTTGTCATTAATCTTCAGAAATTCTTGTTCTCTGCTCCTTTTTCTGGTTAACCTGTTCTTGTTACATAGAAGCAATGCCCTCACACAGACCTCTGAGACTCCCCTGTCTTAATTCTCTCTCCTTCCTCTGGGAACTTTCCTTAGATTATTTGTCTTGGTTCTTCTCTGTGAAGCTATTGGCTTTCCTTAAGGCCCTCTTGGTTGCCCCTTTGTGTTTATGGATGAAAGCCAGACTGGTTGATTGGGGGAATGTGTTGTGGGTTCCTCTGCCCTTGTGTAGCCTTTTCCTCCCAAAATTCTTCTTCCAGAATAAGAACATCAAGTTCATGGACAGTGAAGGTCAATTGAAATGCTCAAATTTAGGGTACATAGAAAACAGCTAGTCCCTGCCATCCTCTCAAAACCCAAATAAGAAGGACTTCCCTCTGAGATGGGTCACTGTCTCATCCACGTTGGGGGTCTAATCCTTATCTATCCCCTACCATTCCCTCCATGCCATTTCTTTAGAGGGCAACTGTCCGGGTTTAGCTAGGGTAATATTTGGAGTTGGTGCTATGAGGTAACTGCCCACTGGGACGGAGTTCTTCAGACACCTTTGTTGAACCACCCTAATTTCAGCCTGTCCTTCCACTAGCGTGTTTTGTGCCTATGGATTCTGAGCCTCGGGGTTTTGGGGAACCAACACAAGGGCAACTTCCAGGCCATTTTCTCCTTTGTACCTCCTGCACTGTGACTTCCTCTGCTATAGGTAACTCAGCAATGTTCTCAGGCTCACTTTTCACCTTCCAGAATTCTACCAGAATCTGACCTGCTGCTGGTGCCCTCTGTGTTCTCAACTCTTGCAGCTCTCTTATAGGAGCATAACGTCGAGTAATTATGAGAAGCAATCAGAAAACGTATGTGTGCATTTTCTCTCTTTAGCTTCCTTTTGTTTTTCAGCCATCAGCTGGCAACCTAGAAAGCACAGAGCTGTGTGGTACCTTTGCCCACTGGTTGAAATACACAAGGTAGATTTACCTTCGGCAAAAACCTAAACCAAGTAATTCATACAACTATATAATATGGATAATCTTAAATTTCATATCAAGCAACAATTGCTTATATTTTTCCATGGTTTGAATATAAGGAACAGTACTTCTTAAAAAAGAAATGTGCTAATTTGTAAAGGTCTCTAAGACAGCATTTTAACCTGAATTTCCCCTTCTCCAAAGAGCAAATTATTGACCCCAGTTCTTCCTAGTCTAAGGATATTTGAAAGACTCTTACTGATCCATTAGGCAAAACTGTTTTCTCCTTCTTCCCTGTATATTGATATTATTGTTCATTTTATCAGCCTGGAAAGCTAAAAGTGAGGTCAATGGCCTAAGATGCACTAAGGAAAAAGGGACTTGAATCATTCCCATGGGAGTTGGAGCTCACATGATACCAGGCTTGGTGTTCCCAGCAAAGGCTCTGGAAGTGCTCTTTCAGCCTCAGGCAGTATTTGGCATTTGGATGGGTATTCTCTGAGCCTGTCAGCTTGAAGGATTCTCCCTTGGGAGAAAAGTACTTTTAGCACCTCAATCCAGGTAGTGAATCCCCTCAAAGGTGCCAAAGGGGTTAATCTCTTGAGCTTCTTAGATGGACGAAGCTTGGTTCAAAGGGCTGGGCACGGTGCACAGAAATTTAAAGTGTGAGTCATTGGTTCCAGGCATTTAACATTCTCGATGAAGAATCCTCCAGAGCAGCCAGCACTAATGAAAGCATCTTTAAATTAACTGGCTCCCTTCTAAATCCAATGGATAAATTAAAGAAATGAATTGTCTGAGACCAGTTGATTTGTAGTTCTCATTACTTCTGGAAGGACTCAACTACAGATTTATTACTGCATTTCTGAACCACATAATTTAGTGCTGAGGCCTTTTTGGGCCTTTGATAACTGCCATGATTACTGAGGCCTTGGAAGGTATACAAACGTGTTTTCCACAATATTTACTCGTGTCCTCTGTAGAAGAAGCATAAACAGGTTGCCGAGAATGTTACTTAAAATAGGAGAGAAAAGAAGGTATTTTATTCTCTTTTCTACAATGTACCACTTAAATATAATCTGCGAATTGTAACCGCTCAGCTTGCACCTGTATGCAGATGGACCCATGAACCCTGGTACTGACACAGGGACACACCAGGCTGGGACTCTGTTTTGAAAATGCCAAAGCATGTGAGGTGTTCACTGGTTTGCATTTTGTAATCGTGTAAAGTGGACACTGTCTAACCTTTATTTCAGACACTTTGAGGGAAAAAGCCGTGACCAACTATGATTGCTAATGTCCTGTGTCAGCTTGACTGGACCACAGGATTCCTAGATAGCTGGTTAAACCTTATCTCTCAGTGCAAATCTGTGAGAGTGTTTTAAGAAGAGATTAGCATTTGAATGGGTGGACTAAGTGAAGCAGATGGCCCTCCCAGTGTGGGCGTCACCCAGTCTGTGGAGTCCCAAATAGAACAAAAAGGCCAGGACAGAATGGATTTGCTCTCTCAGCCTGACTGCCAGGATCTTCTCCTGGCCTGGGCACTCCTGGTTCTCGGGCCTTCAGACTCAGACTGGAATCTGCACTGTAGCCCTCCAGCTCTCCAGCCTTGGACCTTCCCCACCAGCCTCCCTGGGTCAGCTTGTACATAACAGATTATGGAACTTCAGCCTTGTTATCACGTGAGCTAATGCCTTGCAGTGACTCCCTTTATGTATCCTATTGGTTCAGTTTCTCTGGGGAACCCTGACTAATATACCACCTAACAGTTTTCTAATGTATTTCAAGGTCATTAACTATCTCATCTGCCCTCACACATCTTATTCTGGAATGAGACTGGGAAGTGGTTGTCCAGACAGATAATTTACCAGCTATCATTTCCCCCCACTTCAGAAACAGGTTGGTGACACATGGTAGACAAGAAAGTGTGTTCACGGAGGGGTGAAGCCACCCACCATTCAGAAGTGGGGGTGGGCTGTAGGCCCAGAAGCAGCCTAAGCAACTGCAATGACTTCCACTTTTGGGGGGGGCAGGGGGAGGCGGGGGGTAGTTCCCTGGCTGGGAATTGAACCCAGGCCACGGCGTTGCAAATGCCAAAGCCTAGCCACTACACCACCAGGGAGCTACCCTGACTTCCACTTTAAACCAGAAGCAGGAACAGGGTTGCATGTTTCATTTGACCTAATTTTGCCTCTGGCTCTCACCAGCTCTGGGGAAGGTGAGTGCTCACCAGGCCTGTGCAAGGTCTGCCTTCAGCTCAGAAGGAGGGTCCAAAGGCAGAGGGCATCAGGACTGTGCCCCCCAACTACACACACACACACACACACAGAGAGAGAGAGAGAGAGAGAGAGAAAGAGAGAGAGAGGGAGCTTACTGTCATTCTCTGAGATCGAATTTCAAGGCCTCTGAAGTGACCCCATTCTGTAAAACACAGGTGGTCAAGGGCCTTCTCGTGACAAGCTTTGGAAATCTTATCCCTCTGTTACAATGAAACCAGAGCTCTGCAGGGATCCTCCGAGAGCCAGTCTCCAAAGGAAGTAGACTTCATGATTGCTTCCTCGGTGGCCAAAGAGTCGCCTTCAGGTGATAGCCCAGTGTGGCCCTGGGGTGGGGTAGGAGGGCAGGTGGGGGACCTTGACATCTCCCTGCCTCCCAAGGCCATTCTCCTCCCAGGGTACTCTGCAGGCAACTTAACACTGAGCCAGGATCCCAGCTTACTAAAGAACAGGTCTAAACATTTCCTCCTTGATTTGAATAGCTGAAACCTGGTTCCTGGAACCTGGCTAATTCTGTTCTTTGGGCACCTTGCGCAGCCCCAGATAGTAAATTTGAAAGGAAATTTGACACTCTTTCCTGTCACCACTGTTGTAAGTCCCCTGAAGGATCCTTGAGTTACCCTAGGAAGCCTCATGCTAATGACAATCATAAAGTTGCTATCTTGGTTTCTTATCAGAGTAGTTACAAGAGAGATAGACCAACACCTTTTTGTATGTAAGTGAGCCGTAGATGGAGGCACAATATAAAAACAACAACTTAGATCTTGCACTCCAAAGAAAGTGCACGTCAGAGCAGCGAGCAGAGGCGGAAAGTGGTTGCTATGTATTTACCCAAGGCGGGTCTGGGGAAGGTTTCACGGAGTGGTCAGGCTTTTGAGACTGGTTTGAAATGTGACCAGAAAAGGGAAGGCTGACGTTGAAGGGACACATAGGCACATGTTTCTGGCATCCCAGGGAGCCTGGCATCTCTGAAAGTCCTCATGCCCCACCCTAGATACACAGTTCACAGTATCTGGGGGTGGGGGGGACTGGCCAGACTCAATGCTTCCAACACCAGCACTACTGGGATTTGCATTCTCTGGAGCTGGCTCACAACCTCAGAAAGTTCGTTCCACACCACCTTCCTTTAACAAATATTGACTGGCCAGCCACATGAGCCAGGTACTGGATATGCTCCGGGGGACACCCATGGCAGAGACAGCATGGGCTTCCTATGCGGTGACACAAGAAAACAACTGATGTGAGAGATCACAGGTAGGAGGGGCGCCCCCACTGTGGCCCAGGGAAGGGCGGGGGAATGCCATGCCTGTGATGCCTGTGTAGAGACCCCAACCATGAGTAGGAGGAGCTGAGGGTGGATGGGCACTGTGGGAGAGAATATTCAGGAGTTTACAGTTTATTCTAAAATCCATAAAAAATCACTAGAAAGTTTTTGTTTTAATCATCGTACATGACATTACTATTATCCACACGCTAACAACTCCCAGCTTTATGTCTATTCCAGACGTCTGCTCTGAATGCCATCTGCCTGCCCAGCATCTTCCAAAGCCCAGGAGGCACCCGCCAATCTAAACACCTTCCTTATGCACAAACCTGTTATTCCTGTTACCGTGATGCTGCGATATAATAAGAAATCTATATTGGCTTTCGTCCCAGTTCTTGGTACAGAGCTCCTAAAACCCTGGTGATTTCTCGTTCGTGGTGAGAGGAGCAACTTTTGCTATTGTCAATAAGCCCCTTTTCATTACACCTGAGTTCATACTAATGAGGAGAATTCTGGAAGATGGGGCTGGTTGTCAGAAGAATGAACCGTCAATTAGATCCCACCTCCAGATTGTCTTGAGTCACTTTGTTCTGGTAATCTTGTATGTCTAGGGTAGGTCTTGAGATTTCTAACAAGCTCTAGGTGACACTGAGGCCACTCCTTCAAGGATTTCATTGATGGTAGTAAAGTTCTAGGGATCATTAGAGGCCAGTCAGGCCAGAGGGGAGATGGTTCAAGCTGGGCTGAAGAGATGGGTGGGCATGCTTAGTCAGGGCCTTGGGGGACAATGAGAAGCTCACAGGAACACACTGGAGGGTTTTATGCAGACTAGGGGTGGAAGTGGCATGTGTGATCTAATTTTTGTTTCTAAATGACTCTAGCTGCTGGTTGGGTAGGCAAAGTGACAGTTTGGAGACCCATTGGGAGGTTATTGTACAAATGTCTTCAAGAGATGATGGTGACTGGACCAGTGTGGTGACTGAGAAGATGGATGGACTTAAGCAGACTCCAGGTGCATTTTGAAAGTAGAACAAAGAACTCTCTGATGGATTGGATATGGGGAATGAGGGAAAAGAAGGAATTAAGGACACTTCTTGGGTTTTTTTTTTTTCTTTTTCCTTAAGCAAGTGAGTGTTCATGTCACCATTTACTGAGATGGAAGGAGGAACAGTGAAGAGAGGGATGAGCTTCTCGGAGAGATAGTTCTGTGAGTTGGGAGCTCAGATGAGGGTCTGGGCTTGAGATAGAAATTGGGAGTTGTCAACACCAACATTTTGGAAGGCTTTGAGAATGGAAAAACCACCTAGGAAAGGGGTGTAGACAGAGAAGAATAGAAGCTCGAGGACGAACCCTGAGGGACACCAATTTTTAGAGTAGGTGGAAAGGACAAGCAACCAGACGTGATCGCAGCATCTACCATCATCAGAGCTTGGATGGGAAAGGTGGGGTAGTCCGTAATGAGAGCATTACGTTTTTACCTTTTTTGCTTCTGGCATTCATGAAATCACTTTAAAAGAGAAAAGAAAGGCTGGAAGTGAGTGAGGACCACAAGTGGAACCATTTCCCTGGTTCTGATGAGACTAGCCCAGCATCTGTCAAATCATCCTGCCCAAGGGGTGGATAAAGTCTAAACCTGCAAGTCACACACACAACGCAGATGACAGAGTGGGACTCGATGCAGCCCCTTCCCCTTCCTGTCCTGTTCATATTCTTTCTGTGTATCTATTATTATTCTAATAATTTAGTCATTGTGTACCCAATCATAATTTTCATATAATTTGTTTATTACTATTTCTGGATTTACATTATTATGTTAGATTTTACACACGGGAGCCTATGGGGACATCTTTGCTTATTAGTTTATAACTTAAAATGAATATTTTATATATAGGAACATTTAAAACAGGCAGGAAACCTCTTAACCCAGTTTTATCTTAATATTGAAATTTTATTATCACTAATTCTCAAGCCTCCAAGCACTGTGCAGACAATCCTGGAGGAATGGATGTTATCAATTATTAATAACTACTAAATTAGCATGGATTTTGATTCTCCCATAAGTATGTTTCATAATGGAGCAGAGAAGTGGGCTCTGTTTTCTCCTGGGTGTCCTGCTCAGACAAAGTCGAACCTGGTCCAGTTGCCTGGGCTGTGGGGGTGGAAGCACTCCAGCTTTAGGACATCTTCTTGGATGGGAGGATGAGCCCATATCCCAGGGACTTCTTCACAGGGACATGTGACTGTGATGTTTTCCATAAACTGGAGAAGAAGGCTGTGTTTGGAACTTGTCCCCCTCACTATCTGTTATGTGCTAAATTATGTTCCCCCCAGATTCATATGTTGAAGTCCTAACCCTCTGTACCCCAGAATGTAACTGTATTTAGAGATAGGGCCTTTAGAGAGGTAATTAAGTCAAAATGGGGCCGTGAGGGTAAGTCCTAATTCAATATGGCTTATGCCCTTATATGAAAAGGAGGTTAGGAAACAGACACACAGACAAAGGAACGACCATCTGCAAAGCAAGAGAGAGGCCTCAGAAGAAAGCAAACCTGCCAACTCCTTGATCTTGGACTTCTAGCCCCCAGAACTGAGAGAAAATGGATTTCTGTTGTTTAAGCTACCCAGTCTGTGGTATTTGTTATGCAAGCCCAAGCAGACTAATACACCATCTATGTCCCATCCTTCAATCATGTGTGATGTCCTCATAAGTGTTCCTTTGCCCTACCCTGCGTCCAAGGGGGCCCCACCCAGGCGTGCCTGTGTAAACCTCTCTCCTTCCTCCCTTTTAAAACGATCTCAGCAGCTATGCTTTGGTGATTCTTAAAGTAAGAAAATGTAAATAGCTTACTATAATGCCCTGATAATAGCAGTGATGCAGTAGGTTGCAGGAAACAGAGGAGCCCTTCTGTCCTGTCCCCACCCACCCAGGGCCATGCCATGCAACTGCCCTATTCCCAGGGCAAATTTATAACAGGTGGACGTTGGTCCTTCCCAGAACCCTTGGAATTTTGGCCCTATGATTAAGAAGTCAAATATTAACCACTGCCAGGTGCCCCCTCAGGCCAACTCCAACTGTTTCCCAAGCCTAGACTGCCCCATCCTAATTAAAGAAATTGGGGTCTCCTCTTCCAGTGGAAGACTTGGAGATGCCTCTGGTGGAGGGTAGCAGAGAGGCTTAGGAGAGCCACTCCTCCTGCCCAGGCTGAAATTGGCTGGGATACTCTCTTCCCCTGAGCAAGGATCATGGTTTTTAAAAAAATTATTGCACCTCTGTGGCTCGAAAGAACACAGAAAATGAAACCTAATAATTATTTGCCTTGTAAGATTTTCTTCTTCTAGCTAGGGCCACCGAACCCCAACAAAATAATGCCCAGTAGAGAAAATACATTCCAGAAAAGGTTCTATTATTATTGTGTTCCTCTGGTTATATCAGCCATGAGAAAGCATTTTTAAACATACTCCACCAAACCTACCCCTCCGCCCAAAAGTAAAATCAATTCAATGCAGTCGTCATGAGGCTAAGGACAGCTTTGTCAAATGGGCTTGTTCTGGAAGCAGGGAGGAGCAAGGGCGATGATTCCAGATGGTTGAAGAAGCAGGAGGAAGGTACTGTTTGCTCGGATTGTTGGCTCTGTGGACAATGGGAACAACTGGCCTTTACCCTTCTTAACACAGGATGTCTATGAGTAAATAAATTTTCCTGATCCAGGTCCCAGCATTGAGTTAGCCAGAGTGAAGGCGGCAGATGAAGGACTTCTGCTTTCCCCCTGTCAGAGCGGCCCTGGAGGAAAGGAGACAAATGCATCTACCTGGAGAGTCCTGACCCTCTTCTGTGTATTATACACATAGACCTTTAAGACCAACCTGGGCAGTCTGAGAAGGTAAGTGAGGCTTGTGATCCCCAGTTCATCTGACCTCTCTCAAATCTCCAGAGCCTTTGACATTATCTCCCTTCTCTGCTATCAAAACCGTGTGAAGAAAAAAAAAAAAAAAAAAAAAAAAAAAAAAAAAAAAAAAAAAAAAAAAAAAAAAAAAAAAAAAAAAAAAAAAAAAAATATATATATATATATATATATATATATATATATATATATAAGAAAATTTGGAAATTCAGCCACCCAGCAGCCTTCCAATGGCTAACAGCTGTTAAGAGCCATTTGACAAACCCAAAACCACAAATACCCTTCAGCAAAAAAAATGGTACTCTGTATATTCTTAGGTAGGGCCGTTAGAAGAGCCTGATGAAGGCATCTCAGTGTCCCTCAGTCACCCCAAAAGAACTAACTCCCAGATTGAAGCTAGGGACTCCATTTCTTTTCATTTGTCCAATATCCTACATATCATGCTTTTTGTGGCTTGTCTTCTTATCAGGTATGGAGCCCACTAGGACCCTCTCCTTTGTTCTTAGTGGACAGCACAGACATGGAAGAAACACAAGCTTTGGAATCAGGTTTGTTTCTAATTGTTTCTCCAATCTGCAGTTTAATATGAGTGACCCTGGGCAAGTTAATTATTATTTCTATGCTTCAGTTTTCTCACGTGTAAAATTGGATAATAATGATAACCACCTCTTCTGGTGTTCTGAGACCGATTTCAGTGTGGGGTTGGTAGAGGGTTCCCCCATACCAACAACAAGTCATACTCCTACAAGAGCTGGCTGTCCTACAATTCTACTTAATTCTGTCACTATCTCCCCACAGGTAGCATCAGATTCCACAGTTAAGGGCTTAGTCCCACAAGACTGTCCCCTGCCCCCCACCACTTTCAGACACCAGTGACAAGTCCAGGTTGTTACCTGTGCTTCTGACCAACCAGCTACAGATTAGAGGAGAGGTTCACAAAATTCCCTCCTTGGGTTGGATTAATTTGCTAGAGCAGCTCACAGAGCTAAGAGAAACATTTTACATATTAACTTACTGGTTTATTATGAATGGATATAACTAAGGAACAGCCAGATGAAGAGCTGTAAAGGGCAAACGGTGGAGGTGGGGTGCAGAACTTCCAGGCCCTCCCCCAGATGTGCTACTCTCCTCACATCTTATATGTTAACCAACCCAGAAGCTCTTCGAACCCCATGCGTGGGTGGGGGTGGGGGTTATGGAGGCTTCATTCCATAAACATGATTGTTTAAATCATTGGTCATTTTTGATAGATTCAACCGCCAGTCCCTCCCCTCCCTAGAAGTCAGGGAGGTGGGACTGAATTTTCCAACCCTCTAATCACACGGATGGCTCTCCTGGCAACCAGCAGCCTTCCTTAGGTATGGTCCAAAAGCTACCTCATTAACATAAAAAAGACACATTTATCACTCTCAACACTTAGGAAATGCCAAGGGTCTTGGGAGCTTTGCGAGAAACTGAACGGAGAGCAAGTATACAAGGGTTGTCTAGAAAGTATCCAGACATGTAATTTGAAAAATAGAGGCTTTATGGCTGGATTTTTCCTGGACAACCCTCGTATATTTCTTACAAATCACAATATCACACTACTTCTTAGGGTTAGTGAATCTTAAAAGAGTTAGTACATGACCTTAGCACCTAGTCAGAGTGTTGAGCGGCATTGCCATCATAATGAGCTCGGTTTCCTTACCCATAACATGGAGCTATTATTAAAAGGACACTGAATGTCAGGCAACTGGCACATAGTAAATGCTCAATTAATATTTACTTCTTTCCCCCTTCTACTACTTTAGGGAAAGCTATAATTCAGTAACACCTCATCTGGCAGCAATATCCATTGACACCAATGTCCTTACCAACCTAAACACAGCCAAAATGTGTATCACCAAGGTCATGCTCTGAGGACTCTGTGCTTTTACCCTCCTAGGCACAAAATTCTTTCGAACACTTACTATAAGTCAGACACAAAGGGGCCACATTCCAAGCTTTATCTCATTTAATCCTCATAATAACATTATGAGGTAGATATTGTCATCCCTGTCTTAGAAGAAAACTGGGGCTTAGGGAGAGTAAAGAACTTGTCCAAGGTCACAGTAACGGTGTCACAGCCTGGTTATTAAACCCAGGTCTTTCTGACTCCTGTGCTGCCCTTGAACCTCTGTGTTTTTGAGAACCAGAACCAAATGGAAGCAGCTGAGGCCATAGAATCTGTCACAGGCAGGCACAAGGACTGGAAGGAGAGGATATATTAATAGTAGAGCAGTTCTGGGCAGGTTCCAGAACAGCAAAGATCCTCCCAGCCCCGCTGTGCCTCATTCCTGCTCAGGTGTTGTTTCTTTCTGTTCTTCGAACGTTGCCAACTTGTTTAAAAAAATAAAAGAAAACGGCTTTATTAAGATGTATTTTATTTTTCCTTGTATAAGATCCCCCCATGTACAAGTCAACCCCTACTTTTCTAACCCAACATTAAGAAATCAATATCAACCACTTTTTCTTGTGTATAAGATGACCCCCAATTTTGGGTCTTACAATTTTAGACAAAAATATCGTCTTCTACATGGAAAAATACAGAATTTCTCATACCACACCATTTACACATTATAAGTGAACAATGCAATGATTTTTTAATATTAACACGGAATTGTGAATTCACTACCACAATCATTACAACAATGTCATTGACCCAAAAAGAAACCCACATCCCTTAGCTCACCTCCCCTCTAGTCCTAGGTAGGCCACCAGTCTGCTTTCTGTCTTTACAGATTTGCCTCTTCTGGACATTTCATATGAATCGAATCGCACAATATGTGGACTTCTGTGTCTGGCTTCTTTCATTTGGCAGTATTTTTAAGACCTAGTTTTAAAGTTAATAAAAAATAGTTAAAGTTTAATGTATGGTACTTGGCACAAAGTAGAGATACTCAATAAATTCTTATTGAATTGACATTGATGATTGTCAGTTATCAAGAGAAAGCTACATTATACTCATTGTATTCTTTTGGAAAGCAGAGAAATGAATGGTACCTTTTGGAAATTTTTCCATTAAAAATAAATAAAAACATAAAATTAACCCTTAAAAGTGTCTCAGTTGCTGGACACTTGGATTTCTAAAATGGCTTATTCTTGGGGTGGATGTTTTATTATACCATGTGTTCACTCCATTTTAAAATTTGCTTAATTTGTTCTCTATCATTAAAAGTACTTAATGCTATGAAATTTGATTCTGTATGTCTGTGACTACTGATTTCTAAGTTTCTATCTTCTGTCTTAGTTAGTGTATTAATAGGTTCTAACCCCATGCTGGGTCATCTCTTTTATTCATTTCCTCAGGCACCATGTGCTCTCATCACTGATGAAAATGTAAGCTATACTGGCCCAAGACCAGCCTTTGAAAATACTCTCTGTATGTTTTGTAATACTGACATTTTGACCATATTTTCCTGGTTTGTTGAGTGGTTTATGTGGGACAATTTTAATCCCTTGCCAAAATTAAGGTGTATCATGGAAACAACAGCATTTGATTTCCCGAACTTAAAACCAATATATTTGTACCAATCTGACAGCATTTGTTAGTCCCAAAGTCATATGGAATAGTATTTGTGTTTATTCCTGGGGTGGGTTAAGTAGTGAGGGTTCTGTAGTTACTAGGATTAGTTAGGTATTCTCCTCTGTGATGATTTTGAGAATTATTTTCACCGGTTTCTTATCTTTAGTCATGTTGCTGATTCTCCTAAAGTTACTGTTATCACGGACAATTGTTTAGGTACTCTAAATCTCTAGGGCTTGTGGTTTGTGCATAAATGTAAATTAATTATTTTCTTCTGTATTATCTTCTCCAAATTTCCTAATGGTAAAGTGGAATTTTCACATAACTTACTAGACGCTGGCCCAGGCCAAACTGAGGGAGTGGAGGTGCCTCCTAGGCTCCTCTACACCTTCAATGACATCTGACAGTTCAAGGAATCCATAGGGACTGTTGTTATATATTGCACTTGAGAATCCCAGCCTTTCTGGAATGCTTGTAATTAATCTCCAGCAGACTGAGGCTACAGCTGCTGTGGGATGTATAGCTTGTCCAGTATCACAGACCCAACACCAACTTCTTGTAGCATTTCCCCACCTCAAGCCTCTCCTGACTCCTCCAGCCTGTCTCCCACCCCCTGACCTTGGTTTACTGTTTCTTCTGACCTGCTCTGTTTCTAGCTGATTACAATGGGCAGGCAGCCAGAAGCCTCATCCGTCAAGGGCGGAAGTCCAGAGCAGGTTCCCTTGCTATGGGCTGACCCAGCATCTTGCCACTTGCAGGGACCTTCCTCATTCTTGGTGTTTTATTATGTCTAACATTGCCCACCCCCAACCCCCCAGGGCTGATGTAGAAAAAGGAGAACTAAGACCCCTGTCCTTGGTGCACTTCTCTTCTCCCAAAACTATCTGGCCTGCTCCCAATTTTCTGTAGCCTGCATCGTAATTACAAAAATTGGAAAATGATCTATAAAATTTCATAGAAAGATAAATGGAACTTCCATACACCCCTATAATCCATCCAATCTCAATCTATTCCTTTCAAAATTGTAGTTAATCCTTTGATTCTGAGGCCAGATGGTACAAAAATTATGTACCATTTATGGTGGAGTCATCATCGATAGTTACAATCTTTCAGAAGTGTGACTTAGATGTATGTCAGGACCACTCAAAAACCTTTAAAATTACTCATTCCACTCTTAAGAATTTATCCTAAAGACATCAACAGATATGCACCAAAATTTGTGTACAAGAATATCATACAGAATATCTACATTGAGAAAATGTGGAAGCAATCTAACTGCCCCCAAATGGGACTAAATAAAATATGGTATATCAACAATAGCAAAAGATCTTAGAGCCATTAGGTTATGTTTTAGAACAAGATTTTTTAAAATAAGAGAAATTTCAAAACTTTTGAAGAATCTTTTAAAAAGATTTTTAAAATAAGGGGAAAATGAGATATAACACTTTCTTTAATAGTATCCCAATTTTGTAAAGAGAAAGAAAAATGTTTGCAGGTAGGCATGCTTACGATAAACACAAAAACATCAATAGTATTACCTCTGGGTAATAGAGCTATTGATGACTTAAAAAAATATTTTTCTATATTTTCCAAATTTTCTACAATGAATGTGCTATTTTCCTAATCAGAGAAATAATTATTGTTCTTTGCTAAAGAAATTAGGCCACAAAAAAGGCAAGAACATACAAAATACTAAAGGCCTTGGCCTGTTTTGTTTTGTTTTGTTTTGTTTTTTCTCAAATTGTTTCATCCTTTCTTGTTGGTGTAGAAAAGGGGGAAATAACATTAATGATGTCTAGAATCCATTTCCTTTCTGTAGCTCTGGAAGGTACCTATTTTTCCCATTTTAAAGGAAAGGAAACAAATCACCAAAAAAAGGGTGTAAAAACAAAGGTGTGAGTACAGGTCCATTAGTTCTTTCACTTCTAAGCTGTCCTTACTTGTGATTTTTTTTTTTTTTTGAGGTATAATTGACATATAACATTTTCTTACTTTCTGGTGTACAACATAATGATTTGATATGTATATTGCAAAACAATCACCACAATAAGTCCAGTTAACATGCATCACTATGCATTTTTACACATTGTTTTCTCATGCTGAAAACTCCTAGCTATTCTCAAATATACAGTACAGTACTATTAACTGTAGTCACTGTGCTATACATTACATCTTCAGGACTTATTTATTTTACAGCTGGAGGGTTACCTTAGATTGCTTCACCCATTTCACCCACCCCCTCATTCTTTCCCTCTGGCAACCATCAATTTCTTCACTGTATCTATGACCTCAGTTTTGTTTTGTTTTTGTTTTCATGTTTTTTAGGTCCACATATTAGTGATGTCATATGGTATTTGTCTTTCTCTGACTTACTTCATCTAGCATAATGCCCTCAAGATTCATCTATGTTGTCACAAATCGCAAGATTTAATTCTTTTTAATGGCTGAATAATATATTACTGTATATATGTACCACATCTTCTTTGTCCATTCATCTGTCAATGTACATTTAGGTTGCTTCTGTATCTTGGCTGTTGTGAATAAGATGGCAATGAACACTGGGGTGCACATATCTTTTCAAGTTAGTGTTTTCATTTTCTTCCAATAAATACCCAGAAGTAGAATTGCTGAATTATATGGTAGTTCTCTTTTTAATTTTTTGAGAAACCACCACACTGATTTTCACAGTGGCTGCACCAGTTTACATTCCCACCAACAGTGCTCAGCGGTTCCCTTTACCTGACATCCTCACCAACATGGATATTTCTTGTCGCTTTTATAACAGCCATCCTAACAGATGTGAGGTAACATCTCATTGTGGTTTTGATTTGCATTTCCCTGATGATTAGTGATGTTGAGCACCTATCCATATGTCTTCTTTGGGAAAATGTTTATACAGGTCCTTTGCCCATTTTTTAAATTGGATAGTTTGTTTTTGCTATTGAATTCTTTATATATTTTGGATATTAACCCCTTTTGGATATATGATTTACAAATATTTACTGCTAATCCATAGGTTGCCTTTTTATTTTGTTGATGATTTCCTTCATCATGCAGAAGCTTTTTAGTTTGATATTGTCCCCCTTGTTTATTTTTGTTTTTGTTGCCTTTACCTTTGGTGTCAAATCCAAATACTCAATGCCAAGACCTACAAGGACTGTCCAGAAAGTATCCAGCCAAGTAATATGAAAAATAGAGGCACTTATGGCTGGACTTTTTCTGGACAGCCCTTGTATGTCAAAATGGTACATATGGTCAGCCTAGTTTCATTGGGCTAAATTCAAGGTTACAGTAGGCTGACCATATGTACTGTCTGAAATAGGACAGTACCATTGTTTTCTGTCCTGTTTAAAACAGTACGTCTAGTCAGCCTATCTAGGAGTTTTATGGTTTCAGGTCTTACGTTCAAGTTGAATTCATTTTTAGTTATTTTTTGTGTATGGTATAAGAAAGTGGTCTAGTTTTATTCTTTTCCATGTGGCTGTCCAGTTTTCCCAACATCATTTATTGACGAAACTTTTTTCCCAATGTATATTCTTGGCTCCTTTGGCATAGATTAATTGACTGTATATGTGTTGGTTTGTTTCTGCACTCTCTGTTCTGTTCCATTGATCTATGTGTCTGTTTTTATGCAAATACCATACTGATTTGATGACTATAGCTTTCTAATATACGAGTAGACTCTGTTAACTGGAACTCAAATTTTTTTTTGCTGGTTGCTGTATTTTGCCGGTTGCTTGAGAATGCCAGTTGATTGAGGTATGGTTAACAATGAGTCTACTTACATTTATCCAGCATCTACCAATCCACATGGGTGCCAGTTTACTGAGGATCTGCTGTAATTTGAAATCAGGGAGTGTGATGCCTCCAGCTTGTTCTTCTTTCTCAAGATTGCTTTGGCTGTTCAGGGTCTTTTTGATTCCATACCTACTTGTGATATTTTTAAGTTACATCTTATTCTGAACCAAAGTTTTTTATTTTATCAGAATAAACTTCTCTTTGGAAACAAAAACATTCTACTTTCTATTAAATTCTTATTCTGGCTAACTTCCTTTAGCTAAGATTTTTGCCTGAAGAGTGTCAATTCTTGGAATAATTATATTAAAATGACAGCCCAATTGGTCTGAATAAAATTGAACAACTGGATGTTCAAACAAGCTGGATACAGCATTTTTGCATGTATCTTATTATACTGGTAGAGTAATAATTGTAAACTAATGTTCAACACACAAATCTTAGAGAAATGATAGTTTATGTGATAAGGCTGAAGAAGTTGTCATCGCCCTCATTCTTCATAGAAGATGCTTGTGGGTGATGACATTAGAATTCTGCCTGCCCAGGTGAAGACCTGACAGGTTGCAGAAAGCCCCAGGTGAAGCTGATCAAGCCTCAAATACTCCTACATGTCACCCCAAAGTCTATATGGTTGTGAAAATTGGCATTAACTACCCATGTCACCTAGATTTGCGATACAACTTGTAACTATGTCAGTTGGGTCATTTTGCCATTTGTTGGCACCTGCCATTACCCACTGTATCTTGTATGCTGTCGGAAGACCTAAGAAGAATTAGCAAACATGACTGAGTTGGGCAAAGTCCAACTGTTATTCTTCACATTTTGTAATAAGGACATGGGGGACCAGAAAATTAAGCAATTTATCCAAGGTCATGCAACTTTGAGAGCATTGCTCTCTAAGAGCTGTGCTGTTCAACAGGTATGTGGCTATTGAGCAGTTGAAATGTGGGTAGTACAAATTGTGATGCACTGTAAGTGTAAACTCAACCTTGGATTTTAAAGTGTTAATCTGAAAAAAGAATGTAAACTATCTCATTCATATTATTTTATATTTATCACATATTTAAATGATTGCTTTGGATACACTGAGTTAAACAAAATATATTATTAAAACTAATTTCACCCTTTTATGTTTACCTTTTTAAAAATGTGGTTCCTAGAAAATCTTAAATTACGAATGTGGTTCACATTATATTTTTATTGATTAGTGTTGTCACAGAACCTGTTTCTTTATCAGAAAAGTGAAGTTAACAATGAGGACACGTGTAAAGTGCCCAAGTCAGTGAGTGTTCTGTAAGTGCTTGTGTTCTCCACTACCACTTCTTCTCACCAGAGCTCCCAAGTCTCCTGACTTTCATGTGCACAAATGTCCAGAGACTTTAAAAGAACCATTGTCCCTCTATTTCCTTCCAGATTCCTTTTTAATAAGGGAATTTTTTACTCATGTGTTATTTGAAATCTTATGATACACAGTTTGTAAATAGCAAGTCAGAAATTGGAAACTCTAGCCAAGATCCTGAAACTGCCTCGCTTGATGCAGAGACATTAGAGAATGCTCCCATTCATAAACTCGCCACAGGCGCTGGTGAAAAGATAGACTGACGTGTAGGCAGGAAACGCATACAAGGTAATTCACTGCCATCGAAGCTCACTGACCACGAATCTGGATGAGACATGAATTATTCATGCATTTCCCCGTGGCACCCTTATTTTGAAGGTTGATGTCAGACAGACCCATACTCCCCTCTCTGACCCCAGGGCTAAGCAGCCGTGTACAGGGTCAACACTTCATCCTAGTGTTGGCTTTCCTCCTATTGGACCCAGGGAGGTTGGCCACTACAATTAGGTTTCTTGTCCAAATGCCAGAAGATGGATAAATTCATCTAGCAGCCAGCCTAGTATTCCTGAGTGAAGACCTTGAGAGAATTTATAGACTTGATTTATCCTCCCTCTCTTTCCACAAGAATTCATGGTGGCTGTATGATATAAGTGGCCTTTTGTTGAATTTACAAAGTCATCTAATTTCATGTTTTGGATATCCCAACTGGGAATGACAAATTCATACTCATATGCTGTAGGGCCCAAGCAGCTATAATGATGAAGAGTCAGGCAACAGGGAGTGGTGGGAACTGTTCCAAAGTCAAGAATGCCAGCCCCATCTTTGGGGGTGGCCACTGGTGGACCCAAGCGGGTTGTTGCCTTATGAGAATACACATCTGTGTTTGTTACATCCTCTGATGTTTTTTGTAAGAAGCCAGATAGCCAGATTTTAGTGTGGAAATCTCCTGAGTTTTAAATGCCTGGGCTGAATAAATCCTTCTATTGGTCCAGTTCAACCAGGCAGCTTATAATCTCTGTTTACCTACGTAGATGGTAGGCTTTCACGGGAAGGGACGCTAACTTCTAGTTCTCCCTTATTCTTTTTTGTTCTCTCTACCCCTTCCCACTCCTTATATAGTGCATAGCATTTTCTATTCATTACGATTTTTGGAATTAGTCACCAATTTATCACCTTAATAGTTGTTCCAAATTTTCCTTCCTCTCTTTGATTTCCTTCTTCTCCTTCTCCTTTTTATGTCCTTCTTCATGTTTCTCAGAGTTCACCCAAGAAAGAAGAGTAAGCATGGATAGGAGTCAGTGTTGACGCTTTTCTGACCACACACTTCCCTCGCCCTGCCGTCTGTAAAATAGCGTGAGTAAAGCCCTCCTTCCACGTTTTATCTTTTGCATTGTCAGTGTGTTGCCAAGGTGATAGGGTCTTAGAAGTGCAGAGGGGAGGAATTCCAAGTGAAGGTCCAGAAGGTCTGTCCTTTGATTTAAGGTGGTGCTAGAGCAGTTAAAGTCATGCCTGCCGCGTTTCCGTACATTCTTCACCCTGTCCCGCTCCCAGCTCTCCGTGTACCAACCATCTTTGGGAACATTCCCCCTTCTCTAGGGTTGTTTTGTGCTGAGGGTCCACTGCTCCCTAATGCCCCTTCTCGCTCCCCTCCCCCACTCAACCAGATACTTTGTCTCTGATGACATGCCCTGAGGTCATGAAGAAACCCTGGCTGTTTCCACACGAACAACCAAAGTCTGTAAGTAGAATTCAGTGAGGTAACTGGCCACTTTTATTCTAGCAGGCAGTTTGGTGTGTGTGTGTGTGTGTGTGTGTGTGTTTCTGGTGTCTGAGAAAGTCACTTCTGTCCATAGGAAGCAGGTCCAGGCCACTTCTTTATTGATACTGTGGAGTCAAAATTTTGAGAACTACAATATAGCTATGAAAGATGTTAAAGTGCTTTTTAAGGAATTGAAAGAAGACAGCTGCATATTCAGGAAATGAGTTGAGAAACCCTCAGTAAAGCAAAATTTTCTTTCACTTGTGTAAAAACCCAGACATGCAGCAGGAAGTCTGCCATGTTTGTGCACTCATGAGCTATACCGTGAGTAGACGTAACACGGATGGTGACAGGAATTAAACCGGGTTCTGCCACAGTGCATCTACTACTGGTAAAGATACAGGAAGAACAACTTCCTGTAAAATACTCTAACTTGGTACATGAAACATTTGATACAAGTGCAAAGTGTTACTCCTTCTCAGAGAGACCCGGCACACACAGAGAATTAGTTCTTTAGGAGTTTCGTTCACCTAGTCTTGGAGCTCGTGAGACTTAGACGTATGCAACTAAGGACACCAACACAGACATTTCAAAGTTCTCTGTAGGGAAAAGGGGAACAGTCTGATCCCCACTTTGAGGATATAAGGTATGTAGAGACTGTGGTTTATATTTGAGGGCACACATTTTGCTTCTCTATTTTGTTTTCAGCAGCACATACTGACTTACATTTGGTGTTTTTGATCTCTCAAGGTGACTATCTTCAAGGAACAAATTCCATGCTTCAAGCATGCCATGCTCTCTCCGTGCTCCCACAGATTGGGCTATACCCTTGTTCTCCCACACTTTGTAATGGGGCTTCATTTAGCACCACGTGAGTTCTCTTTTGGGGCACACTACATGGTCTACGTTTTCTGGTACAGGACATTTTGTTCTCTAGGTACACATCACTTCCCAATCTATGAATGGAGGTAGGGCTTACAGCTTATAAGTGTGTCTATCTCCTGTTTTAGGCATCCTGGGCTCTCCGTAGGTGCATTCCCAAATAGTGATGAGAGGCTGTGCTGATTTTTTTTTCCAACTCCAGTCCCCAGAGAGGCTGTGTCGGAGAAAGGGTCCTACAGAAAAGCGCAATCACATAACTTGGTTTCAGTAATAATATCTAAATTTCCGTTAAGGGAGTGTGCTGCCTCCGAGTTATCTGGTGCTCCATGTTTCTTGGCCTTGCTTCCCTTCATGGCCATCTTGTCTTCATGATAACTCAAGAGTAGGCATTTTGAAACTCTGCCTCCTAGCCACAGTCAGCTTACAGAGCTAGACACCTGGCCACAGCTCGCCATTCATAGCGCCTTTGTCTGGCCCTTCCCCCGGGCCACAACTGAGTGATCCACAGATGAGGTCTTCACCCATCAGCCTCCTTCCCTGGAATTTTAAAACTGGAAAAGAAAAAGAATGAGTGTCTTCCTGGTGGATGAAATTGCAGCATAGGGCTATGTAGACAGGGGCAGGTATGCAGTGAGCAAGGCGAGTGAACCGAACAGGGCAGGTACAGACCTGTGGTCGGAGGGCATCCCAGGGTTGTAGGGTCGAGCTGTTCCTAAGGCTCATCCTTACTCTCCCACAGCTTCTAACCTAATGTCCTTTCATAAAATCACCCATTTTGCTAAATTCTGTTCTCAGTGGGTTCTACCACTTGGAACCAGAGTTATCCTAATGATGACAGTGAAGGTAAGCCATGTGCTGCCTCTACAAACAAGTGTGCAGCGATTGCACTTTATGTCAGGGCTGTGTTGCTGAAGACCTTTGCAGTTTATACCGTATGGTATTTCTGTTTCCTAGCCAAGATGGCACTGCCATGTGTCTTTATTATATAAACATGATTACATTAGCAGAATGTGCAATTTACTTTGTGTCAAAGGGTTAAGATTAGGGTTGTCTTTCTTTTTCTTTCTTCCTCCCTCCCTCCCTCCCTCTCCTTCTCTTCCTCCCTCCTTCCCTCTTTCTTTCTTTCTTTCTTTTTCTTTCTTTCACTCTTTCTTATTTAACAATTAGGGGTAGGTAGGGGGATTTGGGGTGATTATAAAATATGGCCCAAAATTCTTCCACATTTCTCCCTTCAAAAGATTTAAGATTCACTTTTTATAGATACTGCCAAACAAATTTCCAAAGTAATTGTGTTAATCACATCCCACTAGCAGTTTGGGAGATTTCCAGTCACCCCATATTTTCAGCAACATCTGGTATTGTCAGAGTTCTTCACTCATTTTACACAATTATATAGTGGGTATATAGTGATATTACATTACATTTTTAATTTGCATTTTCCTAATGATTAAGGAGATTGAGCATCTTTTCATATGTTTATGGCCATTTGAATATTGTATTTCATATAGTGCCTGTTCAAGTCTTTACCCACTTTCCTATTGGATTGACTGCCTCTTACTTATTAATTGATTGAGAGTCATTATATATTCTAGTATAAGTCTTTTGTTGGATATATGTGGTACAAATATCATCTCCCATGCATGACTTTTCTTCTCATTCTCTTCTCAGTATCTTTTGATGAACAGAAGTTTTTTACTTTAATGAGAATAAGATGAAAAGAAAAATCTTTCCATTTTTCTTCTGTGGTTTTTATGTTTTGCTTAAGAAATCTTTGGGGAGTTCCCTGCTGGTGTAGTGGGTAGGCTTCGGCGCTGTCAACGCTGCAGCCATGGTTCGATTCCCACCCAGGGAATTACCCACATATAAAAAAATAAAAAATAAAAGAAATCGTTGGCCCAAGGTCATGAAGTTTTCTCCTATGTTTACGTCTAAAAGTTTTATTGTTTTACTGGCCTTGGTTAGGCCAGGCATCCAAACTTTGATCCAATTCTATGTAGTATCTGAATGCCCCACATCTAGTTAGAACGATAACAGGGAGTTGTAGATGTGTTCTGTTTCTATAGTGCTATATGAATTATTCTGTTACTGTAGATATTTAAGCATCAATTTTAATAAACCTTTTGTTTAAAAAAAAAAAAAAAAAAAAAGAACCTGCATGCCTGAGTCCCTTCCCCTAACCCATATCAATACATCAGAATCTTTTGAGGTGAAATTTAGGCAGTAATAATTTTTAAAGATCCTGTGGTGAGTCCCCGCTGGGAACCACTGATTAGGGGGTGTTATTATTCTCTAACATGGCAAGAAATCTGAAGTTAAGCAGTTCAAGGCTAGTCTTGTAGCTTTACAAAGTATTAGGGACCCAGGCTCCTCCTAGCCCTCAGGTCTTCTCTCCCTAGAGGTAAGGCCTTTTTCCTTATCATCATAAAATAACTGCTGAAGCCATAGCCATCAGTTCCACATTCCACACATCAGGAAGGAGGAAGAGCCAAGGGTAAAAGGCTCACTTCACAATTTCTGCTTAACTAATAATGGCAAGAACTTCACCGTATTGTTACCCACATCTGTAAGGGGGACTAGGAAATGCACTAATTTAGTTGGGCACATTGCCATTCCCAATAAAAATCAGAGTTCTGTTAGTAAAGAAGAACAGTGAATTGAAATGGGATAGGCAATGATCTGTTTCTGCCACAAGGGTGCTTATTAAACAAAAACCAATAGCTGCTCATTAAAGAGAATTCCCTTCACATCCCTGGGAACTCTTCAATGTATAGTGGAAGAAATGTCTGTGCTATATACTCTGATCACCAGTAAAATAAAAAAGTGTGTTTTCTAACAAGATCAAGACCTCGGAAGTCTCATTTTTACATGTGCCTGATTGAAGAAGAGCTCTGCAGCTTGAAGAGACGTTTTCAGACGTTTTTATTGTATGAGGCCCCTTATGATTTAAAATTGTATTTTTCTGAAAGAGAGCAGGTGTTTTTGAGGGGAAATATGCAAGAGGTAGTGTTGGTGAGTGGGAAACTGCACAAGGAGCTGGGGCTCATTCTTTACAGATGATGGGGTCCGCCCCGCCCCAGCACTTCTCAGTCCTTCTCCCTGATAAAGATTATCTTCTCATTGCTGGATGCGCTGCCGTGTTTGGTTCTGTTTCTTGGTTTCAATCTTCTGTGAAGCCCAGATGTATCCCCTCCTTTTCTATTTTTAAGCTAGATGGCTGGGGTCCCTGTAACACTTAGCTAGAAGGCTAAGGTTATCAGGGCTTCTCCCAAGGAGGGGACAGAAGAAATGAGACAAAATTCATGTACAGTTTATGAAAGATGGACAGATAGAAGTTGGCAGATGAGTGTAAGCGCAGGGCGAGAAAGGGAGAGGGGAAGAGGCCGAGTCTGAGATTTCAGCCTCTATCACTGTGGACAAGAGGATACTATCCTTCAGATGGGCCCGTGGGGAAAAGAAGATGTATTCCGGAGAAAGACCATGAGTTCGATTTCAGAGGGGGCAAAGGACAGCAACTGTTTCCTAACACTCACAGAGAGGGAGCCCACTGCGGGCTCATCTGTGTTTGACAGTCTACAGTGGTGGGACAATCAGATAAGGATGCAGCCAGCTGTCCTGATGCTCTTAGTATGCTGGCTTACTGAGAGGTCTGCTGGGGCAGAAGTGGGACTCAGGAATGTGTTGCTAGAAAGTGTGAAAGCACTGAGGGAAGATGGGACCCTGGGGACATTTACTTGGCAGGGCATGTAAAGAAGGCTCCAATTCAAAACTAGGAGGGACAGAAACATGGGGGTTGCTGTGCACAGCAGAAGAGGGAGTTTCAGAAAGGGCCCACCAGAGCTGAGTGCTGCTGAGAAGGGTGGGAAATCCAGACTGAAGAGAACTGTCAGATTTGAGAGTTCCGAGGTCCTGGGAAACTGTCCATTAGGCAAGCATAAAGATAACACTGGAAGTCTCCCATCTACCTCCCTCCACCTACACTTTTGTGTGCTCTGCATAGGACAGTCTTCATACTTGCAATACACACATAGTCCTTCTCTTTTTATGAAGTTAGATTTGTATTTTACACATTGATTATAAACTGTTTTTATTAACTGAGCATGTGATCACCCAGCCTCTGAACAGGACTAGGACAGACCTTAGGGACACAGGAGCGTTGCATGTGCCCCCAGGCTGCAAAGCATCATGGGACATCCCACCAACTGACACAACCCCACCCCTCACTGAGTCACTTCTTGCCCCAGGGTGTGTTTTCCCCAGCCCCTCCCTCCCACCAGCACTCTTTCTATTCATCCTTTGTCCAGTCTTAAAGCCTGAATGCTTCTGGAGAGGACAGTGCTTTATACCAAAGTTCACAAATTCTGGGCCAGTCAAGAAAAGATGAAAGCTGAAGACAATAAACATGTCCCTTTTTCAGTAGTCTTTTCTATGACTGATCCAGACTTTCCCCAACCAGTCCCCTGATCCCATTGCTGTCTGCCTTTAAGAACAAGGTTTTCCTGCAAACCTAGGAGGCCCCAGGTTCAGCTAGCACTCCAAGGGCATACAGTCACAATGGAAAAGAATGTATGCAGTGAATTCTCACAACATCTCCGCACGATGGCCAGTGTCATATTTATTTTACAGGTATGAAAACTGGGTTTCTAAAAGTTAAGAACTAGTGTGGGGAAGCAAAATAAATTCTAAGTTCTTCTGCCTGGTCTACTATCAAATTAACATAAAGCAGATAAATAGGCGAAAATAGCTAAATTTATTATGTGTGTACACACGGGGATTCCCTAAAAATATGAGACCCAGGACACATTGGGTACTTGAGATTTACATACCACTCTGGGTAAAGGAGGGGGAGGCAGGGGTCTGGGATTTCAAAAGGAAAGCAAGCAATGCACAGGTAGATGAGAAAGAGCAAACGTGCGAGAAACATTCTTGCTGAGCCACCAGAAAAGGTGGGACCCAGAGAGGAGTCCCACAACAGGCTTAGCTTGTTTTCTCCCTGTCTGCCACTCTCAGTTCACACTGTGATGCCAAGGTGATAGTTTCCTTCCTTTAAACAGGTTTTTCTATCTGAATCCCTTTAGGCAGGTACAGGAAAGGGTCAAAGTTTCTTTCTGAGTCTTCGGTTTCTCAAAAATTACAAGTTTAAGATAATCAGTATCCCAAGAGTCATACTTTGGGGTGGTAAACTCTGCTCCCCTCACTAAGCACGGCCTTAGTTAATATATTAATAAAATATGCATAACGTCATACACAACATAGACACTGATCTGCAAAAAATACATTATAAAAAATACATATTATCTAGTCATACATAACACATATATAGAATGGAAAGCCTGGGATGGAAGCTAAGTGCAAGGATGTGATGATCCATTGGTTCCCATTAAGAGGGTTCACAGAACTTAGAAGCCAGGTCCACAAGCAAGAGATGGCTAAAAAAACGTGTTTTATTTGGTTCTCCTGCTATTTTAACATAGAGATAATTAATATCAGAATCAGAATGCCAGTTTCTTATTACAAAGAGTAAGTCTGGCTACTCTGTGTGGTGGCTGCCTCTTCAGACAAGCTGGGTGCTCTCTTGTTCACTCAGCACCAAGCACACCCTGCTGCCTCCCTGACTCAGCTCAGCTGTCTTTGTGAATGAGCTGGAAATGTTCTTACCTCCAGCTCACGTCACTTGTTTTGATGACCTGTGTGAACCCACAGGTCTGTGTCAGCCTTAGTGCACTCACTTTTTCAAAAACTTTATTGAGGAATAATTTACAAATATAATTGTATATATTTAACTCTTTCACTGTATTAATTGACTTGAAGTACTTTTTTCAAAATGTTTCAGAAAGCCACAAAAAATAAAAAGTTCATATTTTGACTATTGTATGCATTCAATAATAACATTTTGAGCTGCTTTGTATATAATGACATTATTTTTATTTTATATTTTTGTTATGTGGTAATAAATTTGTCATTATATTGAATTTTAGCAAAAAATACTCAAAATATACTAAGTGGCATCAGTTAGATTTAAGTATAGATAAATTAGAATCTAATGACATTGATGACATAAAAAATTCATTACAAAACGTTACACAATATGGCGTACAAAACCTCTTGTTGATAATGCAAGCCACAGGAAGACGTATTTAGAAATGGAAGGAAGTCCTTGAAACATTTTCACACTGAGTAACAATTTTACAATAATTACAGTATTTATATTTTTAAGTAAATACAGGTAAGGTGGTACATTTTATTAAAACACATGATCATTAAAGTATAAAAATTCCCTATTATTCATTCTTGAAAAACACAAAAATATAGAGAAATGTGCATATAAAAGAGGAAAAAGTGTTTTTGAGCTCCCAAGGTAAACTCCAATGCTTCAGTTGGCAGATGGAAACATTCATTTGGAAAAATCCGATCACAGCAAAAGGATTAAAATGATTCTAAGATCAAGATGATTAACAAAGGAAAAAGCTGTAAACTGAGGTGCTAAGTCCTAGTGAAGGGCTAATTAATGTTCAAGTAGCAGAAAATCACCAAGAAAGGTGCCTTTTGTCTGGGTTCGCCTCAGTGTCTCTAAAATCAAACCCATATTATGTAACTGCCTAATCTGCATACTCTCACATTCAAGTGGGAAACTAGTCATTTTTTTCAATTAAAAAAATTTTCAGTTACAGTTTACATTCACTATTATATTTCAGGTATACCGCATAGTGATTAGACATTCATACACCTTCAAAGTGATCTCAGTAAGTCTAATACCCACATGGCACCACACGTAGTTACTATAATATGATTGACTATATTCACTGCACTGTCCTTTATATCCCCATGACTGCTTTTGTAACCGCTCATTTACACTTAATCCAGTGGTTCTCAACCTTCCTAATGCCGCGGCCCTTTAATATAGTTCCTCATGTTGCGGTGACCCCCATAAAATTATTTTTGTTGCTACTTCATAACTATAATGTTGCTACTGTTATGAATTGTAATGTAAATATCTGATTATGTGTTTTCCGATGGTCTTAGGTGACCCCTTTGAAAGGGTCGTTCGACCCTCAAAGGGGTCGTGACCCACAGGTTGAGAACCGCTGACTTAATCCCTTCCTCTTTGTCACTCAGCCTCCTAGCCCCCCTCCCCTCTGGCAACTGTCAAAATATTATTCTGTGTATCTATGAGTTTGTTTCTGTTTTGTTAATTTTGTTCTTCAGATTCCAAATAGAAGTGAAATCGTGTGGTATTTGTCTTTCTCCGTCTGACTTATTTCACTTAGCATAATACTGTTTTGCTCCATCCATGTTGTCACAAATGGCAAGACTTGTTTCTTTTTTTTTTTTATGGCTGAATAATAACTGTATATTTTTATGTGAAAGTAAAGGTTTTTGGATTTTCCTTAAGTCATTCAATTTAATTACACAAATAGAATGGCTCAAAATGTAAAACATCTCCAGGCCGACTGTAAAAGATGATCATTCGGTAGAAATAACTTCTCCCCTTCGTGCTTACAAGATTTAACACCACCCAAAAAGTTTTAACAGTTTGGGAGAGGCTGTCATTTTGCAAAATGTGCTTTTTGTTTCTTGGCTTATGTGTAGGGCCATTTAGGGAGCAGCCGTGTTTGCATAGCAAGTTTTCTTGTGGAAAGTTCCTTTTACAAGAGACACTCCTTTAATATTTTCACATTACTGCATCCCAGGTGGCGAGAAGAAATGCTGTAAAAGGTGAAGGTTACCAACTGCAACTCATACACCAAGAACTTCAATGCTAAAAACAAAACAAAACCAAACAACAGTGGACAAACCCTGAAAAGGACCAGCACCAACACTGCACAGTTCAGGTCACTGGTGCAGATCACGTGTTTTTTATTCTGTAGGATCCAAGAGGCTTCTCCTGAGGTTATTTTCTTCCCTCCCTAGTGGAGAGGGGAGATCTATGGAGCTACATTTCCTTTGTTTCTCCTTTAATTGTCACTCATTTGTGGATTCATTCATTCATTTAAAAACATTCTTTAAGTACTTGTGTGGTAGATCTCATCAGCACTTTCTTCTGGGTATCAACAACGTAAGACCAGGGAGGGAAGAGGTAGGGGTGGAGTTGGGGGTAGGGAAGACAGAAAGGAAATGAGTTGTGCTCAATGGCAGAAAATTACCGGCAAACTCTCAGAAACAGGTCTGAGGTGGGCTGCAGCCTGCGGACAGTTCACTTACCCTCACCCTGAATTGGGTGCTAGGGTGCAATCTCCCCCCACTGCTTCTTTCCTCTCTCACCGCACCCCCTCCCTACCTCCCGCTCCTTTGGGTGCAGTGGAAAGGCTGAGGATATTGAGTTCCATTCACACTTGACTTTGGCCAAGTCACTCTGCTGCTCCAGATGGTGGTTTCTTTTTCTGTCAAAGAAGGAATTTGACTAGACCAGTTTAAGGCTTCCTCCCTGTTCCAAGAGGCCTCAGTTCAAGACTTACATATGATGTTGACAGGATTTTCAGCTCTCCTACATAACTATTTTCCCCGATGCAAGTGATATTGAACTTAGCCTATGTCACTCTCTAAAATTAGCCAGTCTCTAAATCAAATGGATATTTGAAAGCTTTCTACAATTTTGTTTAGTTTCTGCAAAATTCCTAGGACTCCTTTTAGACCTTTGTGGTGTTTGGGGGAGGCCAGCCTCATGATTGAGAGTGCAGATTCAGTCGTGAGCCTGAGCTGAATCCTCTGCTTCTTCCTAGCTGCATGAATTTAGGCAAGTTGTTGAATGTATTTTGCCTGTTTCCTCATGTGTAAAGCCCCCAAAATGAGAGTCTCAGCCTTTGGGGGTCATTCTGAAGATTAAGTTAATTAATATGCATAATGTCCTTAGTGTGATAGCTAGCAGAGTGTGAATACTCGGGGAGTGTTAGTGATATCAACCATTGTTTCATTCTTATGTGCCATTATGTGGAAAAATAGAGGCATAGGGAATGGTTAGGACATCCAATTCCAAAAGGGAACGCTCAGGAGGATGTAGCCAGTTAGGGGGAGATTGGAATTTATCCATTAAACCCCCTTTTTCTTAATCTAAATGTTTGTGATCTTAAAGGCAAAACCAGAAAGCCTCCACCCACTCCACAAAAGCACTCCAAGCTCCCCATTTTCACTGCCTTACCACCACTCATCCTTGGCAAATGGCTCCAATGAAGCGGCCCTCGTGAAGGGGGCCAGTGACCTAGTTCGTAAACCCCTTGGCTTCTACTTACCGCGTATCCCTTTCCTTCTTGTTGGTGTCTCCTGATCTTTCCCTTAAGTTCTAATGCTCATTTCTCATCCTGTCAGCAATCATCAGCTTCATGTCTCTTAACTCCGATTCAGTAGTTAACTTGCTCCCAAACAGTGCCTTCGCTGTGATCACTGCTCTGGTTTGGAGTGCTATCAGCCTCATCACTGAGCTCAGAATCTCAATGCCACTTTGGCATTCCTCTCAACTGTCCCCTCAGCAGCCCTAACTCAGAACAGATTAGCTCTTGCTTAGACTATACACCCTCCCTCCCCTTCCACCCATTGCACGGGCTCTGACCTGTGATTCTCAAAAACGTCCGATGACTTCATATTTTCTACCAAATAATGTCCAAACTTCTTATGCTAGCACCAAAGCTCCCTCCTGAAAAAACTGACCCTAAGCCCTAGTCTTTCTGTGCAAACCTCATTTCTTTCTGTGCTCCTGCCCTTATCCTGTGCACTCCAGATAAATTGAAGATCCGTGTTCAGTTGTTCACGTCACACAGCACTGAGTGCTCAGAACAAGGTAAGCATTCGGTAAATATTTGTTGAACAAGAAAGAAATACGATACATAGCCAGATAGCAACTATGACGTGTGCTAAAATTCATGAAGAAGCATTTTCCAAACTACAGGGTCTGGCAGGAGTAACGCCTGGACTTGAATTATGATTTTACTACGTAATCATAACCACGCTTATAATTTGTACAAAAGATTTGGTATGGATTATTAGTTCATAAAAAGGGGTGTTATTTGTGTAAACATAAGGCATGCATGGTTATGATTTTGTAATAAAATTGTAACTCCCGTTCAAGTGTTACTTCTGCCAGACCTTATATTTGTTTTTCTCTACAGAGGCTAAAATGATGACTTTTCCTTTAGTGCTTGTAAGATGAAGAAATTGGCACATGTACTTTTATTGCAAGGTTGAAGCTTTCACTTGAAAGGAGAAATTATTGTGGGTTGCTGGGCAGAGGCTACTTTCATAATTACAAGAGCATTTGACCAACAAGAAGTGTTCTTTTTAAAGGAGGGCAATGAAATGATAAATTACAAGGACCATTTGGTGATCAAAGGGGACTTTTTTTAACTCTTATCAGATTTTTCTAATAAAGTCTAAGTCCTCATTTGAGGTAAATTCTTTTAGGCACTTTCCCCGTACAATTCCAATTTATTTTTCTGGTAGCTGCCAACAGTTCTTATATTTTTTCATTATAAGCCCATAGTGCCAAATCCACATCCTGCTAGAAATTTCAGAGTCCAACTGCCCCAAATTTCTGAATATTACCCTTTCTGTTATTGCTGAATGACAACATAAATGAGGCCAGTTAGCTAGGATTCAGGTTGAAAAATTAGAAAGCTGATAAAAATTAATACCACACAGACAGTTTCAATGAATACTAAAATGCAAGAGGATTTACCTGTATTAGCTAATGTTTTGAATTTGGAAAATGAATGGAACAAGAAAATTATGGTCATTATTATTAAAAATAGATCATTTTTGCCCTCTCTATGACAATTTTAGAATCTACGGCGATCAGTCACACATTTATCAAACCTTTGTTGGCCTGGCTGGATCTCTGGCTGATCTGATTAGGTTGAGAAGCTTGGCCCTTCTGCCCCTTCAATTATGCCCAACTGTCTCAAATTCAAGTTTCAAAATGAAAGTAAGTATCATGATCTACTTCTCTTTTAAACCAATGATGACAGGATTATGGAATAATAAGGTGTAAAACATAAACCATGTATAATCTAAAAGTGTGTATATATCTTTGATTCCAGAAGGTTTTAGGGCTTGCTTTTGAATTTACATAAGAGCCCATGGACCATCAAAAAAATGAGCAAGTCTTATTTCCGAAGACCTGGCAGCCTTCCTCAAATCTCTGACCCCTCTCCTCTGCCCTGCATACAGAGTCGTGTGAGGGTAAGTTTTGAGACGAGCAGGAAGAACCCAAACCTGCAGCCTCATGGTCAAGTTTAGTCTGTCTGTTCCTGTCTTGCCAACAACAGACACTCCCATCATCCCCCAGCAGCTCACCCGCAAGGGCAGGTTCAGCTCCTGTCTCACTTGAGCTTCAACCCTTAAGTCTCTGCTTCTTATTCAACCTGCTGCTTCTCACACTCTCATGGACTCACTTCCCTCTGCTTTCCTCCCTACCCTTTGGTTTCCTCTTTGTTCATGGCTTCTGCCTTCTCTAACCTCTGTCTTTCTGCTTCTGCCCTGATACTGAATAAGACAACTTGTCTTTGTTTCAAGGAAGAGATTTGTGAATTCTGTTAGTTCCAGGTTAAATTATCGCTATGGGGGGATGGTACACCACCAGTCTGTAAATGGCTAGCCATTTTGGAATCTGACAACTCATGGTTGTGAATCAGAACTTTTGATTATCTATCTGTCAATCTGTACATTTAAGTATCACTTGATTGATAAAAGTAATTACTGAATACATTTAGCTTGCTTGGCATATAAAAGCTTTAGAGGAAGACCAGTAGGAACCACAGGCTCTTGGTGATGAAAGGATGGGGCAACTCTTCAGTTAGTGAAAGAAGTCACCATCTGAGGAAAGAAAGACCAGCAGGCAGGCTGGAGATGACTCAAGGCTATAAACCTGAGGACAAGGAAAAGGAAAGGGGACCCAGTTGGCACAAGACTTGAGTTCCTCTAAATGAGGCCTCTGTGTTTGTAACTCAACCTCTTCTAAAATCATTCTCTTGCACCCTAACTCTGGGAGGACTTGCTGACATCCACTTTACCTCCAAGATAAGATTTGAACTTTGCTCCTCCATTCCCTTTGCTTACAGAACCAGAGGCAGGTCACTTTCACAATGGGTACCCTCAATAAGCATTTGTTAAGGATACAAAACAAATTGCTGCCCACAAACTTAGAAAATTTTTAAAAATTAATTTTACAAAGCATTCTGTGGAGATTGTCTTGGAATATTTTATTGGTACATCCATGCACCAAGATTTTATATGCAGAGGACATTCTGATTACTTATGCTATTTCTACCTTCCCAAAGTCCTTATACAGAGTTTGAATGATTTGACTATGTCTATTGAATAAAGTATTCTGAATTCAGGAAGATTCTTTTCTCTGAAGAGACACCTTAGTTCTCACTGAAGTTCATTTCTGAAGTGATATGGCATTTTTGGTTGCATCTAAGATGCTAATATTAGCACATGCATTTGTTGAAGGGAACTGTCTTTCTTTATGCTCCTTTATCTTAAATCTTGTAATTTTGATCCTAAACCCAAGTAAAATTTAAAGTAGTAAGCAAAACTAAAGCAATGAGCACATATTTACTAAGCGTCACTTATAGAGGTATGTAGATGGTGTATATAGTAGAAAATTTGGTTTTGGATGATCGTAAGACTTATTTTTTTTCATTCAGGTAAAAATATTACAGCAACTCTCCTGCTGGTATCATTGACATAAGGACTCCTGTACTCTTGAATATTTTTGTTGTAACATTGCTGTTCTATTCAGAAATCTTCAGTGCTTTCTTCTCACCAGAGCCCGAGGTCTAAACTCGCCTGCAGTTTCCATGACCTGTCATAGTTCCCATGAAGCCTCCATTCTTCCTGCTGCCCAGGTGCCATGAACACTGAGTGTGTATTGTCCTCTTTGTGTGTGCGTGCACCTCTTGTAATGCTTATTTCCTTGTTTCCTACACTTGCCAAGCTCCTACACCTGTTCTCCAAGGCTTAGAACAAGTGTGTCCTGTTCCATGAGGTCTTCCTTCATTCCGTCAATGAACACTTGCAGAAATCTCCCATGTGCCTGCCAGACAGTGATGAATATGATTGTCCCTACCCTCAAACAGCTAAGTGAATGAGGCACATAAGTCAGCAGACTATTATGTTGGTTCTACCCAGCTTTTTTCCACTTAAAATACAGAGAAAATAATAGTATTTGTCATCATCTCCCAGGCTGTTGTAGCTGGAGGGTTCTAGCTGACCCAAGGCTGACCCAACCATTCCAAAGGCTGAGAGACAGTGAATCTTGCCCTTCCTCTAACTAACACCAGCTTGGAAACTTGGGGTGATGTTACAATGTGATAAGTTCACTGGTAGGTGTAGAGACAGAATGTGGTGTGTCCTTCTCCCAGGCTCATGGGTAAGGAAGGGCCTTCCAGGGAACTGACATCAAGCCAAATCTTGAAGGATGTTAGCGAGCCAAGGAGCGTGGTGGAGTGGAGATGGTAAGTCACGGCCTCGGACATGTGCCTCTTCATGGAAGGGAGGGAGTGGATCAGTTGGCATAGCTTCGCTAGAATGTGGCTCCGATGGTGAAGGTATGAGATGAGGAGGACCCACGGGATTGCTCCACCCAGACTGCCGACTCCTTGAGGGTTGAGACCATATCCTACTACTCTGTCTTCTAAACTGCTGAGCACCTAAGGGTTCAACAGAGCATCAATGATAGAAAAGTCTCTCTTTATTAGTGATGGCATCGTGACGGCTGCCACGAGACATGTGAACGGTCCCTCTTCAGAGTGATGTGAATGTGAAAATGTTTTCTAGAGTGTAAGTCCCACTGGAGTGGAAAGATCTGACAGGCTTATAATTCTCTATTCCCTCATGTTTCCAGGGCAAGCTTCTGGTTGTGCTTTATATTTGGTTTTTATTCTGACACTGGGTTGGCTATTTACCCATTGTCTCTAACTTCACACACTGCTGCCTTTCTGTGGTCTGCTCTGTGTTGCAGGAGTTGTGAGTGGACTAGCTCCTGGGCGTCCTGGAGCTGGCCTTCTGTTGGCATTTGCCAATAGGAGGCACTGGTTGGAGATCAGAAAGCAGAGGAAGGAGAGAAGCTTCTGGCTTCTGCCTCCAGCAGTGTGGCAGTTGCTGGAGGTTGTTGGCAGCAGCTGTAGGTGTAGTGGGTGGGTGGTGGTGGTGGTGATGGAGTGACTCCTGTCTCCAGCCACCTTAGCTCCAACAGCATCTTTTCGGGGGCTCCAGAACCAACAACGACAGTTCCTTAGTAGTGCAAGAGCAGGTGCAAGCCCAAAGTGTCCACCCAGGGCCATTAGCAGCCTCTGATCCTTGGGTTTTCATCCTGCTTCTTCTTTGTTCTTCACCCCCCTTCTTTTTCTCATCCATCCCTTCTAACACCTTTGTAACCAATCTATATAATATTTTCTCTATCCAAAATACCTAGAATGATCTCTCTCCTCTCTTCTTCCCTCCCTCCCTCCCTTCTTCTTTTCTTTCCTCCTTCTTTCCCCCCCCCCCCGACCCCACTCTCTCTTTCTGACTGGCCCCTGGCTGATACAGACACCTACTTGGAGGAGTGTGTTCATTGGCTATAAAAGAGGGTAAAGGAACATGGGGGCTATGAAAAAGGTGACATCGATTATGTTGTCCAGATAATTATAACTCAATATTTGGCAGTCATGGTCCTGGGCGTATTAAAGGTTTTTATCCTATTTGAAATGTACTGATGGAGTAACACAGTTGAATTGCTCCAATTGGTTTTGTGCATGAATGGATTTCAGATACAGGGCTGTTGATCCAGCATCTTTTACAAGTACCAAATTCACAGAGGAAGAAAACAAAACAAAACAAAATCCTCAAGGCTCTGTAATTCTCAGACACACAATTCTCTTCCACTGTGCCTGTGAAGTATACATCAAATATAATAAAACCAGTGAGTCAGCTTTAATGGTGTAGCTAAGACACTTAGAAGGGAAGAATGATCCTTCCAAGCTTCCTAAGCAATCTTGGCAGAGATTTTTTCTGCCACAAGGTATGGCTGATGGTCCTAACAAAGCCTGTTTCCAGTAAAACAATTGGATTCTCTTTTGTTCGGGGGTTTTCTTGGAAAAAAATTAGCAATGTCTTATACATGTATGTAAACACCATTAGCCACAACACTTTAGTAAGGTCTTATAATTCCATAATTATGTAACCACACAGCCTACCTTTTGTTTCAGTAGCCTGATAGGCACATCTACCCCGACAATGTGAATATGAATGACAAGGAAAGGCATCTTTCAAGGGTTCACTCACAGAGAGATGAGCAAAGGTGTGGGAAGAAAGTGTAAAAATAAAAAATAAAAATGATGTAGCTTTCTGCTGTCCTTCATCTGGATGAATCTTGATGCCCACCTAGAGTTGAATATTAAATGTGGTGGTTAGTACCTATGTGAATTCTCTTATCAATTTCTTGGACCTCGTGGGCCCTGTCTGATTACACAACACTCTGTATCTGAAACACTCTGCAGCCAACAAAGAGTGAATAAGCTTTTACTGCAGATCCTGGTCCTAATTCTGCTAGGGTTTCTAAACTAAAACCATGGCTTCTGGAGCACACCATTTATCAGGTAAAATGAAGAGGGCTCCTACCACCTCTACATGAGATATTTTAAAAAGCCAGGAAGCCTTCCTCTTGAAGCCTTTACAATTATAACATGGTCCCATTGAGCTAGTTGCCAGGAAACCAGAATCACGACATTTATAAACACTCGTAAATGATGCGAGTTTGATTGTTAACATGGAGGGGACTGAATGGATGAGACTGAAAGGCTTGTGCTTGATTTCTTAGAAGTTCATTGCTGTAGGCATGGCCCCAACAGCTACTCACCATCAAAGTGATAACAAGAAAAGATTAGCTTCCTGTGTGTACTCTGCTTTTAGTTCAGATGTCACCTCCAGGAAGTCTTCACTGCCCTGAGAACCTGACTGATGGCTTCATTCTATCTTCTGTCCTAGTACCTTGAGCTTGTGGCACTGTCTTATGGTTTGATTCCTTACCCACCTCTTCCACTCATCTATGAGCAACCTGTGGCTAGGTGCTCGCTACCTCTACACATCATAGGTATTCAGAAAGTGTTTGTGGAAAGGGCAGCCACCACAGAGCAATACTGTTGTAGACAGAATATACAATTAAGTTCATGAACTTGCCACTGTGCGCTTACATTGGCAGCACTGTACAAACAACTCCGTGAGGCTTCATAACCTTGGTAGATCTGTGTCTCACAGCTGTGTTCATGCCGATGTGTGGCGGTGTCTTGCTGAGTCGCATTCATTATTGTTGTTGCATGTTTTTGTGTGCTGTCGCAAGAATGTCGGAACTTGAATTAGAGCAACGAATAAACATGAAATTTCTTGCTAAACTTGGCAAGTGTGGAAGTGAAATCAGGGACATGTTAGTCCAAGTTAATGGGGATAATCCCAAGAAGAAAACAGCAGTGTACAAATGGATTAAACGTTTTTTTTTTTGAGGGGAGAGAAAGTGTCACTGATGAAGAGAGTTCAGGACAGCCAGTAATGAGCAGAACTGATGAAAACATTGCAAAAATTCATCAAATTGTGCATCAAAATTGTTGGCTGACTGTGAGAAGCATAGCAGACCAAGTAAACATCGATAGAGAAACAGAAAACCTTAACTGAAAATCTTGGCATAAGAAAGGTGTGGACAAAAGTGGTCTAGAAGGAGCTCACCAAAAAACAAAAGCAAAGAAGAGTCGAAGTTTGCCAAGACCTTTTGGAGAGGCAAGACATTTTGGGCCGTGTTACCACTGGTGATGAAACATGGATGCACCAATATGACCCTGAAACAAAATGTCAGAGTGCACAATGGAAGTCAGCCAATTTTCCATGACCAAGAAATTTCCATCAGTCCAAATCAAGAGTCAAAACCATGTTGCTAACCTTTTTTATATCAGAGGGATTGTTCATTATAAATTTGTACCAACTGCACAAACCGTCCACCAAGTTTACTATTTGCAAGTGCTGAAAAGGCTACATGAAAAGTTAGAAGAAAATGCCAACAACTCATGGATCTTGCATCATGACACTGTACCAGCTCACAGGGCACTGTTGTAAGGGAGTTTTTAGCTGGTATACAAATAACTGTATTGGAACCCACCCCCTCACCTAATCTGGCCCCAGTGACGTTTTTTGTTACCCAAAGATAAAGGAAATATTGAAAGAAAGACATTTTGATGACATCAAGAGTTATGTGATGACAGCTCTGATGGCCATTCCAGAAAAAGAGTTTCAAAATTGCTTTGAATTGTGGACTAGGTGCTGGCATCGGTGCACAGCTTCCCAAGGGGAGTGCTTCGAAGGTGACCGTAGTGATATTTACCAGTAAGGTATGTAGCACTTTTTCTAGAATGAGTTCACAAACTTAATTGTCAGACCTCATAGAATAAATTTACAGGCAGAAGTTCTTGGCTAAGCACTTCCCTCACTTCCATTGATTGTGTGAGTTAAAGGCCTGGATAAGGCAAAAAGAGAAAGAGTAGAGAAGAAACAAAAAGGGAAGAATAGAGAAGGAGAAGAGAAAAAAGAAACAGATCAGTGTCAGTGGGGCTTAGAATGGCTGCCTTTGATGGTTTATTAAGCAGAAATCATAGACTAAATCCAGGATTGTATATTCTGCAAAGTTAGGAAGAATGATCAAACAATTCTAACTCATACCTTGGAGGCATGTATTCCAGGCCATTCCAATTTCTAGACTTCCCTGAGCTAAAATGTGAATGGTTTGTGACAAGTGTAACTAACTGTATTAACAGATTTCTTCCAAAACCTGTCCTGCTGCCAGATGGAGTAGGAACAACCTATCAAAAAGGCCCCAAAAGGAAAGCAGTTGGGTTTTTTCTTTCTTCCCTTCCTTCCTTCTTTCTCTCTTTCTCCCTTCCTTCCTTCTTTCTTTCTTTCTTTCTTTCTTTCTTTCTTTCTTTCTTTCTTTCTTTCTTT